>OMNZ01117220.1:0-35200 GCA_900303255.1 Lesueurigobius sanzi
TCTGTCAGCACAGCTAAGGTCTAATTTATTTCTTATAAAAGGTGTCCAAAAGTGGAGACAATATTCAAAAACATGTGCGTGATGTTGGCCAGTAGAAAGGACTTTCAGCTGTGAGAATAATATGGCAGGTTAAAGTGAATCCAATCACTGTAAGCCACTGCTTTTTCCACGTTTCACATGCTGGAAATCGATAAAATTTGATGTCACTCTCCTTTCTTATAGTGTATTTGTGCAGCCAATAGCGCTAAGTCTGTGCCCAATGCTCTGTAGTCCTATTTTTAGCGTCTGTTGTCAAAAGTTGCCATTATCCCAATATTATCCGATGTCGCGGCGCCTTCCTTTTGCCCCCCATTCAGCAACCGACGTCATTGTCACGTGCGCGTGACGTCACGCGTCAACTATACGGCAAACTGGAAATAATAGTGTGCATCTAAAGCATTTTTTTTTTTACAATTTTATGGTTTACATGCTACTTTTCTAGCATTTCTGTGAGTATGACCCTAAAAAGTGACCCGCCAGTTGTGAAATGTGCTTATAAACTCATCTCTAAAAAGAAACATAGGATTTTAGAAATGTGTGAGGAAAGTTAGGAATGTTTTTGGACCACAACTATCAATTTATTTTGCTCACTCCGTCTTCCATTATGAAAATATGAAAAATCAGGTATAGTGCCTTTAAGGTCAAATACAGTCATTTAAACTTACCAAGATATCACCTTTTGCAGTGAAACTTGAAGAGACTAAAGAAGATAAGATCTCATGAACAGTGCAAAAATACACACCAAATGAACGCCTTCTTTATTATATTTTGATCAGCACTACAGTGCAATGTACGGCTTTTTGTTTTGGCTGCATTATGAGGAGTGTTTATCAGTGGTTTTATCTAAATGCAGATCCTTTATTCTCAGCCAGCGTTTTCCTCATTCATTGGTTTCCATGCGGCTTGTACTGTGAGCCAATACCAATTTCCTAAACCCGTCTGACCACATATAGGCCAAGAGCTGGAAACTGACCACATTAGCAAAAATGAACTTATAAAATAATGTTATAATCTTTTAAATCATGTTGGAAACAGCAACATAGTTTAAAATGTTTTAAGGCTGAAACAACTAATCGATTATTGGAATAGTTGTCAACTATTTTAGTAAGCGATTAATCGTTTCTGGGATATACTACAGACTCAGACAGAGTAAGAATTACATCCAAAGACGATGTTGTCTCTAAAGGCAAGTTTTTTTTGCAAATATTTTAACTCTGATTGTTCCAAATATGAGATAAATCTCGGACCGCAATCTAATCAGAGCAGAAAGAGGACTCTCTCGCTCTCTCACTTTCACAATCCCAGACTGAATTTTAAAGGTTCTTAGCTTTCAAATGAGGAATGACATGTGAAACTTGTACAAAGAGCATCTTACAGAGTTTACTCTGTCATCCTCAAGAGGCGTCACTTTAGCTTCATGTGGCAAAACGTTTTTAAAAATTACACTTTCCATGCACCTTTTGCCAGTAACCGATTAAAATAATCGGTTACCTAAATAATCGTTAGTATGTATCAGTTGTATGTATCAGCTCACAAGCCCAGTACAATAAAGGCTTTTTAGAAAATGTAAATAGAGAATTGTAGTGTTGGGAGGAGTGCCTTGGTTCTTCGTTTTTTTTCTCTTAAATTTCTGTTCCCTAAACACCAAAGAGCACCTTCCCCAAAAATCAGCGGAAAGAAGCGGTTGGAGCAAAACAGTTATTTGAAGTTCAGCACACCTCACGTTTCCACCAACGTGGTATCCAAACATGAACCTCCAGGCACAAAGCTGCACTGATGGTTTCTTCAAGCCTCGAGTCCTTCAGGGCTTCAAATGAAAAAGTGCACCTTTGAAATGTAAGAAACCAACATTGTGAAAGTGCTGGATGCTCACACAATCCCAAAGGCTGTTTAGTCCATCCAGCTCCAAACACTACATACCACCGGTGTGTCCTTGGGCAAGCCACTTCAGTCAGCTTACCTGTGCTTGAGTGAGCGAGTCAGTGAGATCAGAGTGCACGTTGGCAGGGATCATTTCGAGATTGAAAGTGCTTTGAATACTTTATCAGTATCACATGAATAAGTTAAGTCTCAACATGAACACCAGTACTGTACAATCCAGAGGGTGCGTCAATGACCAGCGGACAGCGATCTGATACAGTACGGTGACCTCAAAAGGCCTTAAAGATGAGGCTGTTGCAGGAGTGTTTGTAAATTCCTAACAGATTGAGCAGCTCTGATTGAAGGCTCTGGTTGGGGAGTTGAAAGAAGCTTGTAACACTATTGGATTTGTTTCAGCACAGGTGAAGATAACACTGGCCGCACAGACAATGGGGTCAATGATCTCACTTTTTATATGAAACAGACGTGGGGATGTCTTATCAGAAAGGCGCGATATGCAACAGTGTGGCCTCTATCTTTGCTTAGCCAGGCCAAACTGTGTTGTCGTCTTGTTGGGTTTACAAAACATGAGCAGCCAAAAAGCTGTTTCTTGACTATAGTTTAGAGAACTGAAAACAATTACAGAGCGTAGGGAGCGTGATAGAGCCAAACATAATAACTCCCACTATCTTCCACTGCGCTTGATTTATCTTCAGCCTCTCTGGATGTCAAAGGGCCCGCAGCAGGTGATATATGGACCGATTGGCTACAGCAGAATCATACTGACAACCATGCGTGGAAGAGATAATTACCTTTGACAAGCTTTGATCAAAGACAGACTATTCTCAGAGTGTTGCTGTTGATGGAAGCTTGATATGATGGCAGAGATTTTCTAAAAGATTGTCTTTCTCATATGTTAGGAATTGAATCGCTAGTACTCAAAAGATAGAGTCAGTAGGTGTTATCAACCATACATCGAGTGGCTAGCAGATACAATACCACAATATCATTGTGGTATGAGTCAGTAAAAGGAGAGGAGTTAGATGAGGGAGATAACGGCATCCCCAGTCTGTAAAAAGACAAGCATAACATCTAAAACACTGTGTGGCACGGCAGGAACTATGGATCCTGTACCAACTAGAAAAGGCTCAGATGTTAGATGAGTTAGCAAAGTGATGTGAATTCTGTGAGTGTCATCCCACAAAGACCAAATGTAAACACTGGAGTTTATGATTCCTCTCATAGCTGGCTTTATTATGTTTGAGACAGAGGTTCTTGTGTATGAGACATTCCACACCTCTCACATGTTTCATGTACATTTCACTTGCTCCTGTATCCTGTTCATGAGCCCAGAGCTGATGTTGTTGTCCTGGAGGCTCATATGCCTCAGAGGATATTCTGTTCTGCACAGCAGCGCCCCCATTAGGTCATTTCCTCCCACATCACTGATGCTGTTGCTGTCCAGGTCCACCAGCTGTAGGTTCATGTTCACAGTTAGCACTTCAGCCAGCAGCCGCACCCCAGGGTCACCCAAGTTGTTCTCATCTAAAATAATTTGAGTAAGAGACATGTTTTCCTTGAGACTCTCAAAAAGTTCTTTCCAGGCAGCCAGGTCAGCTCCACTGGTCTGTGCCAGCCCTAAATACTGCAAGTAAGAGTGGTGCCTCATGTACGAGGCCAACAGTTTCACCCCTTCACTGCCCAAACCATTTCCTCCCATGTCCAGTTCAACAAGTGCAAAAACCTTGAAAGAAGTCCAGTCGCAGGGCAAACTCTCCATGGGCTGCTGCAGAAAGGTCTCCTGCGCTGGTGCTGAAAGCATGGACTGATGGATGGCAGCAGCGGTCATAGCTGTTTGCTCTTGCAGATCAGCAATACCATTCAGTAAAGCCAGCAATCCATGGTCCCGAAATCTGTTCCCAAACAAGCTGAGGGAAGAGAACAGAATAAATCATTTAATATGATCCTCTACAAAGAACAAGCGGTTTCCCATAATATATGAATTTGTAATAAAGGGCTGAGAATTAAATTACCACAATGTATCCCACACTAAATTACCCAAATACAGTATATGTAGCTATAAATGCATTCCATTTGCATATACAAACATACTGTTGAAACATACACTTGAAATGTTATACGACTCAGCATCTCACCAAACTAAAGTAACTATTCTACAAATGCATTACATTTATCACGGTATGCTTATTGATCAGTAGTAAATTTTACTGTGTATTTAGTTTCATTCCTTCTATGATCTCCGCCCCACTTCAGTCGGAAACTCACTGTAAGGCTTTGATGTCGGTCTTGACCCTCATGACCTCCAGCAGGATGTGGGCTCCATACGGCCCGATGCAGTTGAGGTTAAGGTTCAGCAGTGTGACTGCGGAGGGGCTGCTCTTCAAGGCTCCAGCCAGACTCAGCAGCAGGTCATCAGTCAGGTCAGTGTTCCTCAGCACCAGCTGCTCGACCGCGTCAGACGTCTTCAGCACTGTAATCATGGCCTCCACCTACACAGGCAACCCACACAAAATCATGGAGTCAGCAAAGACGTGTCATTTTAAGGAGTGGTTTGGCTTAGTGCTGGGACTCAAAAACTACAGCTGTGAGTGAAAGTTAAAAACTGTCAAGAACGGCCTGCATATCAAACAATCAAATGTATTTCTGTACCACCCAATATCACAACAGTTGCCTCACAGGGTGCCACAAGATTTGCAGATTTGATCAAACAATGAACAATTTTAAAATCAGGAATGAGACAGATATCACACAATTAAGACAAATAGTAATAAAGTGTATTTTACTGAAATGTAAAATACACCCAGAGATGTAGCAAAGAGGTAACAACTGTTGATTGAGTGGAGTTTGCCTATGATTATAAGCCAATCCTTTGGTTAGGCACTAATGCAAGATATTGGCTCAAGATCTGAAGAAGGAGCCCTGTTGCCGCACTACATAGCCCAGTTTTCCTCAGAGATTTCTCGGGCTTAAGTAGTACAAAATATTTCACAACATATCACAAATTTGCATCGATCTCTGACTCTGGCTGGCATAAGGATGGATCTCACAACATTCAGACTGGGTGTAGCTCTTAAAATTACATTATGTACACCTTATACAGAACTGGATAGAAACCAGAAACAGAAAACCAGCTTGATAAAAGTGTATGTTCACCTGCATGTATCCTGATACATAATGCATTAAAACACTCCTATTCCTACTGAAAATGACGTGCTCTACCATGCACTGACCAACACTGTAAGATGTCCAATATTTATCCTCAGGAGTACAGATTGTGCTGGCGTGAGTGCGGCAGGTGGTGAGGTTTTCTAAACGCTCAGGCCGGGTGTCCAGAGAGACATATGGTCTGGCTGCGGGCCATGTCCACGGTGCCACTTTGCTGGACCTTGAGGAATTTTCCAGTCTCTGGAAGAAGCATCTTTCACCACGATTCTTATAACAGCTAAATGCCTGGCTGTCCCAGATAACTCCGGCGCATCATTTGACTATAGCCAGTCAGGTCAACGCAATGGACCACCTTGAGGATTCTTGTGGGCATTGAAGCTGAATTCACTAATTTCTATCATAATTCTCTTACACACGACCAAAAGTGTTACTGGTGTTCTTTACTTAGTTGAATTGTTTAATCAAGCGAACGAGTGGTGACGTATATTCATGTGTGCTGTTCTTTCTGAATTGAAAAATGTTTTCTACCATGAATTTGTCAATCTACTTCTCCATGGTAATGAACAAAATAATCAGTGTACTACGTAAATGTATGTACTATTATACGCTGCTCACGTGAGAATATGTATCATGTGACCACAATCAGACACAGAGATACAGTAGATATGTTTTTGACATTATAGGCTTTTGATTTTATAATAAATTTCCATTCCTAATCACTACACTGTTATCTTTTGTGGTGAACCATGGCTAACAGACCTAGAGTAACAAGATTTACCGCTGTACAAGCCTTCAGGCAGCTACCAAAAGCCCAAAATGATGAGGAATACAGTCCAACTCGCTAAGATGATTCAGGATGGGACCAGAAAGCTGCTATGTCTGAGATGCTTGACCATTCTGGATCATAATCTCTCTATGAGTTAGAGAAAAAGGACGGAGAAGCGCTGCGTGGGTCTGAGCGTAAAAATGTATGAAAAGTGAATCAGGTGCTCAATTGGGGGGGGGGGGCTGCTTCTTAAAGCTGCTTCTTAATGCTGCAACAAAAAAGGCTGGTTCTTTGGGTAGAAAAGTGTAAAACAGAATAGCATTGGCTTCTCTGGATGATGATCAGGGAGTGTTTATTACAATATTGCAAAATACCCACACAAATACACTTTGCACAGGGCTCGTTTTGCTGAAATATCACTGACACACATTGATGTACAACCTGAAACAAGGCAGAGTGACCAAAACAGCCAGAAGTTGCATGTAAAGATTATGTTTGAAACTTAATAAAGGAGGCAGTATAGGTATGATAAACACAAATATAACTGCTAGAAAATGTGATGAGGTCATAAATTACCCCGCTCATTTTAGTCACTAAAATAGCTTGGTCACTTGAGGGTTAAAATAATCAAATCCAATGCTGCTGTACATAATACTAGCCACCTGATTCCATGATGCGTCTCCTTTACTACCACTTTATACCACGGGGGGAAAAAAAAGCAGACGTCTAGCTATAATTTTTTTAGATTATGGAGTTGTGTGGGCACCTGAGCTTCCAGATCTTGTTCTGGGACAGGCTCTTCCTCCTCTTCCTCCTCCTCCTCCTCCTCCTCGGGCTCCTCCTCAGGCTGCGCTGACTCGCTTTCCGCACTCAGCTCCACATCCGAGCCGGGGCTTTTGGGACCTGATGACAACTTTTTCTGAAGCCGGCATCTCTCCAAGACTTAAAAGAGAGCGGAAGAAGAAATGAGACGCGCGCACAAGCCCGGCTCTCCGCACTGAATACGAATAACGCGATTTAGTCGGGGCATCTGATTCTGCGAGGAGTAATGTGTGCCTAACCTCTGACAGTTAATCCATCTTCCCCTGAGCTGACATTGTTTAATACATGACTTCGGCGTCTAAAGTGTATTATGTAAATGAGCTACAGCACTGCGGGGGAATCCAGTCGTACTCACTGCTCGCCTTGAACCAGTTGTGTTTGCTCGGGCCCCGCTCCAACGCGACGCTCGTTTCAACACATTCTGCATAAAAGTCTCTCTGTCTTTCTCCCGCGCTGTTCCTCTCGTTTGATCCGAGTTCCTCCAGATGCTCTGCCTTCAGCTCGGTCTGTCCCTCTTCAACCTGCGAGGGAACTTCAAAACGCAATATTTGTTTACCTTTTTTAATGGCATGCAGATATTTCAGATGTACAGTTGACTATTTGAAGGTCATCTTTCAACTTCTTCATTCAAAAAACAACTTGTGCTCATCTTGAAACTTCAGATGTAAATTTGACTGTACCTGCTTGCATTATAGACAGTTAGCAGATCCTTGGTTTGATCTAAGTTTGGTTACACTGCTTTAGAAAGACTTATAGTAATTTATAACTTAAAACTTATAGTAACTAGTAAGTGACATTTCATTTACTGTATCTTGATACATTGTATACTTGAGTAAGTACTAAAAATAGGCAGTGCATATTTAATTTCTTTTCTCCTCATTTGTTGGGGGGCATTTTGTGGCTATGGTTACGTTGGTGCTAGGGCTGGGCAAAAAGTCGAGTTGGCAAATTAAATTGTTTTAGATTTTTGTGTCTCCTGTCCCACACTGCAAATAATGATCTTTTGATGAGTTATATTTGCTTGAATTCAGAATATTTGGCCTTATTCTGTGTAATTTTTACTTGCCAAGTGAAATAATCCACCAATGGAACAAGTACGTTTGCACTTAAATTAAGAAAAAACAACTTCTTGCACTAAAAATGAGATAATAAATGTACATTTACTTGAAATTATATGTTTTTTCTTAATTTAAGTGCAAAAATACTTGTTCCATTGGTAGATCATTTTAATCGCCATGTCAAAATTACTCAGAATAATGTCATATCCTATTCTGATTTCAAGCTAATTTAACTTATGAGGTCAAGATCAAGGTCAAGTTTAGCACATTTTAAAAACAGACATGGCTGCCACAAAGTGCTTTCCAAACACTTCAATAAAGAAAATGCACACAAAAAAAAAAAAAAAGTTTCAATCCGCTATCATCAGAGTCTCATTTAGCTTGAATTAAAAGCCAGGTTAAAGAAATGTGTCTTTAGCTACGACTTGAAACTCTCGACAGAGGAGGCAGCTCTTATGTACAAAGAGAGAGAGAGAGAGTTCCAAAGTTTAGGCCCTGCCACTCCGTCTCCTCTGGTCTTTAATCTAGACCTGGGGCAGTCTAACAGCGAGATATCACTTTTTGCAGTTCATGCAGGTGTACATTTTGCATTCGTCACTCAGTTTGTGCTGTATTGGCCTCTGTAGGATCTTCGTAGTGTGAGGTTCAGTGGATTATTTGTTAAAAAGCCTGAGATGTTTTGTAGCAGTGACGACGACAAGTTGAAATAGTTGTTCAGTTCCAATGTGTTTAAATTGTTCAAGGTTTGTTGATGCACTTTATCTCGAAATAAATATATATTTTGGTCATATTTACAGGGAGCAGTTATTTTGTTTTAAATGGGGCAAAAAAATCAAACCGAATCGAGCTCTAGTTGGTGCATATACTGTAATGCCTTTCTCAATGTTATGGGCAAGTTTTTCATAAAACAATTGCAAGCTCTGGCGGCCATGTTGTGATTGTCCTTTTGAATCTAGTGCAATGTAAACAAATAGGAACAGCACTTATTTTTTAATATTTTCATATTAGATTCTAGCGCTATAAGTACAGCAATACTTTTCTATTCTCGCTTCCCTTCCCAAGCAATAATTTTTTTGTATGACCACAGTGCTAAAAGAAGAAATAGACAGAATTTGACCAATTTAGCTAGTGAACTTGAGCCAGTACATGGTAGAACATGTTGCAAAATACTGCTAAGACTACGAAACAACAGTCTTTTAAAGGGAGAGTAAACATGTCTGGACTTACCAGCAATACAACAAATCAATCAACAAACAATTACTGCATCTCAAATTCTTCTGTTTTATCAATGAAAACCGTGTTCCCGTTTTTATATTACTTGCTATTAGCATTAGCCTCAAGTCACCAGCCAATCACAAGATGGCCGCCACGTTTGCCATGACAATGGGTGTCATGTACGTTGTAGACGCAATGGAGGACTTAGGTTTAATTTAGCACCCATTAACAACAACATCCATAGACCGAAACCATCCCTCTGTCATGCTAATGAAGCTGGGCCAGAGGCTAGAGCAGGGCGATAGAAAAGTGCGAACAGCCTTAAACAAAGCCCAGGGCAAGTCAATAGGAAGGTAACGAGCAGTAAGTAGGTGTGAATAGGTTAAGATGTTTCTCTCCAACATTTAACCAAGAGAGGTGGGACTTAGAGGTTAACTCTGCCTACTGGTTCTTCATAAAAGACATACAGCGTGTCAATTCTGCTCAGTGCTGACAAAACGTCCTACATTACAACTACAGAGTACAGATGATAACTGAAGAATCTTTGCCTACATTCTAGAGGTTTATGAAAGATCTTAGGTTATGGGTTAAAGAATAGTCCTTTTGCTCACTCTGGGTTTTACTTGACTTGTTTTGTTGCTGTTGCACTGACTGTTGTGGCCGCAGTGACGGAGTGGGCTGATGTGGTTGAGCTGTTTGCTGTGGCGGTGGCGCTTCTATTGTGCGAGTCGGTTGGACAGCGCCTGATGTTTTCTGCTTCTTTGGCTCCTTCTGTTGTTTGGTCTCCTGCCTGTGGGACGCCAGATGATCCACCACCATTTCACCCAGCGAGACGTCAGATCCCTCACAGTCCGGCCTCCTGTCCTCCCTCTTATTAGCTACAGCCGCGTTGTTTTTGCCGCTTTTCTGATTGGAGTGACCTTTGCGACGCTTCTTCTTCTCCGACGCCTTGTTGCTTTCAGCTGCAGTTTGATCGTCATTGTCGGTGGATCCATTTCCACTGTTTTTACCATGTTTCCTGGTTCTTCTGACTGCTTTCTTTTCTGGTTTTGCCGGGATGAACAGAGGAGATGACGGACATGATTCAACATCACCTAGTGGGGAGATATACAGTTTCTGAAGTTTATGTCATGATTGTAAACTTGCTTTGTGGTGCTATTGTGAAAAAATGTATACCTTTATTTTATCCTGTTTCTTTTTGGAGAAGGTGTTGTATTAAAAAGTCACACCTACCGGAAACCGCTGATGAATGAGCTTTGGGAAGAGTTGGAAAAACGAGACCCTCATTTCCAGCCTTTGTGCCACGGCCAAGGCTCTGCTCTGGTGGTGGAATGAAGTTTTCTTTTGTGCTGTTGCTCAGCTGCTGGCAGGAGCTATATTTGTTTCGAAGGCTTGTACATCTGAAAAACATAAAATATCAGCTTTCAGTGTGACTGCGGCTGACAGCTCTCACCTCAAACACTATTCCCCCATGCCACCTGAAATACACGCTTTTCTTTTGGAAACAAATCGCAGCAGAGAGGTGGGCCATCTACCTGCTTTGAAGCTGCATTAATATTGACAAGGAATTTTAATTTAGGTTTAGGCTTAACCTTTTGGCGAAATGTTTTAGTCAAGATTTACTAAAAAAAAAATTGATTAGATTAGTTTAGAAACCGATTGACAATAACAACCTTAGAGTGAAACCATCTCCACTGTCATGCTAATGAGCCTGGACGACTGGGCGCAGCAGGGCCATAGGGAGGTGTCAACAGCCTTAGAACGTAGCCCAGGGTGAGACAATACAGAGGTAACGAGCCATATTAAGTATGAATAGGCTATGATGTTTACCTACCTTTAGCACCAAGAGAGGAGGGACACAGAGGTTAACTCCTCCTTCTGGTTTACTCTTAAGAGACCCACGAGCATGCTCAAGTCTTTATTCGCTGATGACGATCTTTGGACTAAGATCGAAACATCCAACTTCAACTACAGAGTACAGATGAAGACTGAAGAATTCCTCCTGTATGACCGAGAACCTACACAGATAGTTTAAGTTTTAGTCTAGTCTATTCTTTATAGGCAAGGCAAGACTATTTGTAGAGAACAATTCAAACATATAAGTAATTCACACTAAGATTACATTGATAAGATTAGAGCTAAAGAATATTATTTTTATGTTTGAACAACTGTGTGTCACCACTGTTCTCATGCTGAGGGTTCTCTCAGAGCCTCAGTCAGTGGGGACTGTGTGCTCCCAAAGTTCAGAACATCAGTCCAACTTCTCCTTCAATGGATCTAGACTGTGGAACTCTCCACTGGACAAAAACTACATATTAAAATATGTAGGAGAGAGTTCACACAGTTACACCTAAATTGTTCTCATGTGTAAACTGTGCCTTATTTTGCTCAAAAAATGTTTGTGTTTCTATTGTAACTTAAAAGCCCCCTGTGGACAAGTGCTGAAAATGAGCACTCTATACAATACATATGGTTTTTCCAATGTTATTGTTACATCTACATTTGATTTACTCTTGATCTTTGCAGTATTTTGATGAATATTCTAACATTTACATGTTCTCCCCCGTGTCTGCGTAGGTTTCCTCTGGGTGCTCTGGTATCCCCTACCACTAAAACATATGGAGCCAGGACTCCCCTGAAAAAGAGATTCTTAACCTTAGAGGGACTTTCCTGGTTAAATAAAGGTAAAAAATAAAAATGTGTATCTGCTCCCAGAGTTGCTCTCTTTTATTCTTCTATTGACATCAATCAATCAATCATTTATTTTTGTAACGCCCAATATCACAACAGGAGTCGTCTCAGAGGACGGCACAGACAAAAACAAATCAATATCAGACATCAAGAATGATCAAAATAAGTCACACAACTGAATGTCACACACGAATGAAATGTCTCAATCAAATGTAATGTATTAAATAAGTAAATCGCTTAGAGTGACAAGCTTAGAGTATCCCACATCCTTAGACCTTCCTCAACGGCAAGGAAAAACCCTTAAAAACCACATGGGAGATAACTAGGAAACCTCGAGGGGAACCAATTTGAGGAAGAATCCATCCTCCTTGGACAGATGGGCCAGTGGTGAATATACATGTACATGAGAGTCCTTTATTAGATTTTTTTATTTTATTTTATTAGTAATACTATTAGTATTACTACCTGTTTGTGATTTACTAAAGACCTGTTGTAATAAGTACATTTCTCTATTGTGAGATCAATAAAGTATAAAGTAAAGCCTTTATACTTTACTTTATAAAGTAAAGTAAATAAATACAAATAAAATGACTTTAATTGACTAAACAGCTGCTTCATGTACCTTCCTAAGTCAATTTCATCAGAAGCTCAATCTTTGTGCTGTTTCCTGTTTATTTGTAATTATTATATTATTTGTCTTATATATAAATATATGAATATTATAAACAAAAAATTAATCTATGCCGAAATACACTGCCTGGCCAAAAATCAAGTCACCACCTGGATTTAACTAAGCAAACAGAACTGGGGTTGATGGAGTTTGTCAGTTTTAGGTTCAGCAACACTATCTGCTCAAAGAATGAGATCAGCTGAAACATGGACATCCTGAATTGTTATTCGAGTTATTCCATCAATGGATTTCTTCTTCTCTGATGGCAAAGGCATATTCCAAGATGACACTCCCAGGATCGGGCTCATATCGTGAAAGAGTGGTTCACGAGTGTGAATCGTCATGGATTGTCCACCACAGGATCCATATCTTAACTCCACTGAGTATAGTTGGGATGTGCTGGAGACGGCTTTGCTCAGTGATCACACTAAGCATCAATACAAGATCGTAGTGAAACATGAATGCCACACTGGATGGAAATAAAGCTTTGGACATTGCAGAAGCTTATTGAAACAATGCCACAGCTAATGGTGCTGTGATCAAAGCTGAAGGTGGCCTAATGTGCCTGTGACATTTTCTTTTGTGGTGACTTGTTTTTTGGCCGGGCAGTGTATATCAGTCATTATATCAGTAATTCTGTGCCACTGTCTGGATGAGTGGGATCTGACCTGTAACAGGGGACTCCGCCCGCCAGCCAGGCCAGTCTGAAGCAGCTTTTCTTGCCCTGCTGGAATCCTGGAGAGTAGCGATATTCACAGCAGGAGCTGATTCTCGCCACCATGAGGCTGTTAACGTAGAAGGTGGCGCTGAATGGGTAACCTCTGTGTCTCTGGGAAATAAACTGGAACTGTTCTGAAACACACAATTGCCAATGCACATGGTTGGCTGACTTTGAAATAGGAGACAAACATGTTTTGTTTATCAAAGCCCCTGTAGGTCATATTATTAGCGGCATATATACTGGCTTATTTCATCTTGGAAGGATATGTGAGTAGGCAGGGGAATTGATTTCCACTGACTCATGCATACACCTGTGAAAGCTTAGGCCATGAGATGGAAATGTGTAATATAGAATTCTTCCATTTGCATGTGATCGTTTAAAAGTGTTAGCATTTAATAGATATGAAATATCGCTACATGATATATAGGAAATACTGTTATAAAAGGCACATGTTGGCCATTGATTGTACTAGGTGATGGTAGTGGCATCTTTGTATGCTGGTATAAGTGTCCCTTTGGCTAAAGCAATTGTGCATATCCTCATTATGTGCTGCTTGGAGGCCACATAAGCAATTAGTGGAAGAAACAGGAATATACTGTATAGCCCTTATGTTGATAAATATGCATATCGAGGTTCAATGCAGGTGAGGGCGCCAGGGATTGCAGGGAGAGGGCTGGAGCTTTGTCTGGTCAGCTGGTCAGAAGGTCACAGCTTCAAGTGGGAAAGAGTGTGAATCACTGCCCTTCAACTTGTAATAAAGATTTAGTTTCCTCCATAAGACTTTGAGATTGAATTATATTTTGAACAATTGCATTGCAATTGCATTCACACCTCCTACCTCCTGGCGTCACCATGCCTTTGAAGACACAGATGTTTTCTCCACCATTGACCTGCTGCAGGACTTTGAGTTCCTCGTGAACAGGTTCGACCACTGACCCCCGACGACCTTGTCCTAGGTAGGTCATTGAAACGGTCACATTAGATTTCTTCGCCTCTCTTCGAGTTTTCAGAGTGCTCTGGGATAAACAGACACAATCAGTAATCCAAATGCGTCTTGATTTCGTTTTTCTTTTTTTGTTAACTTGTCTCACCTGTTTTCCATTTTGATTTCCAGTCCTCTGAGATCCAACTGAGGAGAAGGAGCCCCTGCGTTTGTCGTAGAGGTAAGGACAGGACTGGCTCAGCGTGCCTAACCCCAAGCCCCTAAGTGAGGTCAGACTGGAAGCTTTCTTAACGATGGCCGGGAGGTAGACGCCATCTTTGACCGGTCGAGAGCGCGGTGGCGGATCATTTAGCTGCGGATTTACAATACAAGCCTTTGGATACAACAGTGAGACATGAGATGGTGCAGTGTTTTCACCTGTATTTGATTCACAGCACCAGGAGCACTTTGCTTTAATCACAACACAGTAACACAATTGTAACGGCCCAAGCATTCACAGGGCCCTAAGCTAAATGATGTTCGGGGCCCTCGCAACTTCAATTTAATTTCAGATAGACAGTATTCCGATAAATTAAAGAGTCAATTCCCTTCATCCTGACTATGTTTGTCCAGAAAAGTAGACTATACTGCAAAAAGAAATCTAGAAAGGGGTAAAGGTTTCTTAAAATAACTAAATTTGTCCTTCATTTGAGGAACTAGTTTCAAGAAATAAAGGAAAGCTCCCGCACACTGTCTCACTCTTTTTCAGCTTTTATTGCAATGTGTCGGTCACACAGACCTTCATCAGGCTTAGAGTCCGCCCCTTCTGCTTGGTCTTTTTATACGCTCTGGGACTGCCCCCAACAGACAGCATCCAATAAGGTTCCATACAACATAGTACCACACAAAATTCAAAAAATCATGCCAGCATCTATAATTATGCAACTATTTAGTCCATAATTATTATAAATTCATCATGATTATTTACAATCAGCTGCATAGTCTGCTTATTAGGCTGGGCCAGCCCTGGTAACAGAGCATGGCAGCTGAAAGTGAAACTAACTATGGTAACTATGGTGCTAACATGAAAACAGGACACACTAATCCAAACACAAACTTGTGCTAAGGAATAAAGACCAGCCCCCCTTTTGCACCTACACTCATCCGTGCATAGCCCACACTTTGTTCTAATTATTGACCTTATAGATCTCCACGGTGTCAGGGCTCTCCAATAGAAGCAGTTTGCTCTTTGCTCGGATCAGACTAGCAACGGAGTGTATCATCTTGGAATCTCGTCCAGCTTTGACAGAAATCTGGTGACATAAAACGTTGAGATGAACAGAGTAACCATGTTTAAGTAAAAGACTGGAAAACAAATGTATCTTACAGGGGTGTCTCTGCCTGCTTCATGGATCCCCTTATGAATGATGTCCTGAAGGGTTTTGCTGTTTCTTCTGAGTCTTCGTGTAGATTCTTTTTCGTAGTAATCCATCTTATCCTAATGGTGTGATCTGCCAGATACAAACAATATGAGCAGAGTGAATATGCAACTGATCACTGAAAATGATCTAACTCTATACTTCCACAAGCTATAAAAATCAACATTGCATTCTCCAAGGAGGGAAACATGTACAATTCTGACATGATTCAGATGGAGGAGAGGAAGAGTAGGTCTCAGATAGTGCAGAAGATGTGTGAAATATGCTGCTAAACAGTCATAGTCTGACGAAGGTAATATAAAAGGAGAGAGATGAGTATTTACAGGCGAAAATGATTTCTTTTGGTGATTAAACTTGTTAGGTCACTATGCTTCAGCAGTTATAGCCATGAGCAAAAGTTTTATTTGTTTAATTATTATTATGTTGACTAAAATGGACATAATATGATGTCAAGGTAAAATTACAATCTAATAGTTTACAGTCTAATAAGGAAGTGAAGGCCAGGATTGTATCAGAAATCTAAAATGGATATGCGGCCCACTGATACAAGAGTTACAAATCATAAAATGTATTTGTTTTTATGGGATAAGAAACAGGAAAGCATCTGCTGTTTGTAACTTGATTAGCACATAGCACAAATATCCAATAGTGCAATAAGGGATTATATTCTAATCTTCAAGGTGGACAGGCAATCCAAAAATACATACAGTAGACTAATCCTCCAGATTAATCCTGACCAAGATCCCCGCTAACGTCTTAGAGGTGGGTACCCGGGTGTTGCAAACACGGCCACTGCTCCTGATAAGTGCAAAGTGGTTGAAAGATGAGTCAAATAGAAATACAGAAGAAAAGTGTACAAATAAAACATAAAAATATTTACTCTCAAAGGGAAAATGACCTAGAAGAATGAACTAGAAGAATAAAATGTATATATTTAAGAGAACAACATGTCAAGGTAAGAACTTATATGATGTCAAGATACTATGTTGATGTTATTAAAACGTGGATTTAGTATTTTCCAAACTGGTGGAACCACATTGCCACCTACAGAGCGATGATAGCTACTGAAGTGAGCAGGACAAAGTGAAATATGGCAAATGAGTTGTTTCAGCTCAAGTCAATGAGCCTGTTGTGTTTCTGTGTCAGTGAGCTACAGTAGAGCATGTAACCCTATCAGACACAGTGACAACTCATCTGCTGGGATCAGAGTGCAGAGGAGGGGTGGGAGAGGAGGCAGCAGCTGACAGGCCTGCCCCCTGATAAGGACTCCACTTTAGCTCTGGGTATGCATGAGTGCACTGCAGCCTGGGATAATGTGCACAAGGCAGATCATCTGAGGCTGTTCTTGTCCAACCGAAATCAAGTGTTACACAACCGTACCTGTGTTATGAATACTGTAAGAAGCAAATGCTATTTTTAAGTGTTGTTTTGCCTCTCATTCTAGAAGATTCATCAGTGCTGATGATCTTATTTAACAGCAGATCGAATATAGTATACTGGTCTAGTAGGAGGGGATTATCTTGTAATGGTAACACCCATTTTATTCTAAAAAGCTACACTCAAATTACAGTATCTCACGTAAGTGAGTATACCCCTCACATTTCAACACATACTTCCTTATAACTTTTCACTGTATTTTGAGTTTTATTGAGGGGTCAGTGAATTTTCACATTTATACAAGCTGTACACAGACTAGACTAATTTGTAGTAAATCTTCATTCCTTCTGTTGTATCCAGTGAAAAGATATAAGGAAATATGTGCTGAAATGTGAGGGGTGTACTCACTTATCTGAGATACTGTATATACAGTTGTGGTCAAATGTTTACATACACTTTCATAGAATATGAATGATAACACAAAAACCTTTATTTCATTCATGGTTAATGGTTGCATGAAGCCATTTATTGTCAAAAAAGCTGTTTATGCTTTTCAACTAGAAACTAGTCAAATGTCCCTGATCAAAAGTTTATATATTGTGCATTTTTAAACAATTTTGTCAGAGAGTCCTGTATTTCATTTAAAGTGAGTTTTTCTTTGCCTGAAGTATTTTTCCTGGCAGTTGTTGAAAGTCATGTAAACGTTGGGGGGCAAAGGCTGGTATGGGTCTCGAGGGGGGTCACTAAGTGTCACTAGGTGGCTCCATCAAAACCTTGAGCGGATTGCCCTCCGTACAACATTGGCTCTGCCAGCAAGTCACATGTCACAGCTCCACGTTTGGTGGCCCTGGTAATGCTTCGGCAGCTGAGTGACAATGGCGAAAGGAGAATTTCTGACACCTTCTACATAACTGAAACCGGTGGCTAAGGGAAGGAAAACCCCAACAGAAAACCACTGGCCCGCCAAGTTTTTGGGGGTTGAACAACTCTAACTCAGAAAACAACATTTGTTACAGAAACGGCAACAAAGATGCTGCCCTGCACACCTATGGTGTACCAGGCAGTAAGTATGCAAACGTTGGATCAGGGACATTTGAGTAGTTTCTGTTTCATTATGATTTCAAAAGAGTAAACTCAGTTTTTGACAATAAATGGCTATGCACAACCACTAACCATGAGTGAAAAAAAAGATTTTTGTCTTATCATTCATATGCAATGAAAAATTACCAAAACATTACACAGTATGTGTCAAAATGAAACAATATAGTTTTTGAACAAGGTGAGAGTAGCGTTTTAGATTAAAGATGGGTGGTACCTCCTGGACAAATATATTTCGCCTGCTGCCAAGAACATTAGTGCTGACGAAGCTTTTTGGATGAGAGGCGAAATGCCCACTTCCAAGTACAGATGACTGCTTCAGAACCTTTGTGTAAGAATTTATGTATGACTGGGAACAAAACACATTGACATTTTTTCAGAAGACATCAAAAGTCCAAAAAAGCTATCCTTGTTTTCTCAACCTCCATTTAAAATACAGTATAATATCAGTTATAGAGATATCGAGGAGTAACACAACAGTCACCAAAATAAGATAATGCCTCATCTTAAAAGCAAAAATAACTACTATATCAAGTGCCAAAATGATGAAGTAATGTTTTTTCTGGTGAATTATCCTATCAACATTCTAACTATAACCTTGTTGTCCTGTAGCAAATGGTCTATCCATTGAGCCCCGTTCCATAGATGTTACTTTCACAGTGATCAAGAAATGCCCCAAACAAATGTATCTTATTGGCCGACCGACAACACCAGACAAGACACTAGCGTCAGTGAATTCAGTAGCCTCGGAGCTTGAAATCGAAATGTGTTTAAAATTCCCCGAGCTTCAGCCGTAAATAATCGCACTTAATTGACGAAAACAAAACAATAACCTCACCTGTCGCCTTGGTCACGCCGGGAGATGAATAACGTCTAAACCTCACTGTGAATATGATACATCCATGACTGTTGATCTTATGTTCTCTGCTCTCTCCTTCACCGAGTGTCACCCGAGTCCACAACACCTTGGGCACCCAGTCCCGCCGCCTGCCCTGCGCCCTCATCCAAATTTAATCGTCTCTACCACAATATGATCTGCTCCGTTTTCCATGAACGTTACTTCTAGGGCCGGAATAGAGATTTAACAGTCTAACGCAACACTTTACCAATAACAATGGGGCCAGTGCAAAATGAATAAAGGGGCATTTCTCGTGCATTTTCGGAAACACATTTTTATAGTCAAAGAAAAGACATTTTAAAACATTTAACTGTGAAGAGTGAGATTTATTTAGCTTTCTGATAAATTGGAGGTTTTGTCAGCCACTTTCTGACTAATCAACAAAACCATCGAAGCAGGGGGTACTCGGAGTATAAATGAAAGGCCCAAGGGGTACAAAGGTTAGGAACCACTTCACTATATATTGGTAGTATGTCAGTATTAGCACTAATACAAATAATCTTTTTCCTATTTTTTTGAGTTTCGCTTTTGAATTCATCTCTTTAAAAGTCAATCCATTCATCTGAGGGCGTCTCATTGAGTTAGGGACTGAATGTTAGAAATTATATTCACATTCGAGTGTCACGCTCGTCAGCTGACCAAAACTGTTTTTATCACATGAGAAATATCTCAAAAATCAGGAGGATGTTTTCAAAATCAGACCTTGAGACGATCATCCATTCCTTAATTTCATCTCATTTTGACTTTTGCAATTCTGTCTGCACCTGCCTGAATAAGACCTGTCTCAGCAGACTTCAGGCGGTACAGAATTCTTTTACTGGTGCACCCAGATCAGCCCACATCACCCCTGTCTTGTCAAATCTTCATTGGCTACCAGTCTAATTTCAAATTGACTTCAAAGTTCTGGTCCTCATTTTCTGGGCGTTGCATGGTCAGGCCTCTAAGTACATCACTGACATGATGTGCCCTTATGCGTCCGGGCGCACACTCTGATCTCCAGGCCAGAGTCTCCTGAAAGTCGCCAGGGGCCTGTCCTTTCAGGCTGTAGCCTCCAGACTGTGGACTGACTTGCCCCTGTCCCTTGGTGTCCTCGACTCTGTGGATGCATTTAAAAAGCACTTGAAGACTGTGCTATTTAGGAAAGCTTTTGGTTGATGGGTTTTGTCACTTTTTGTTATTGTATGAATTTTACTACTCCTATGTTTGTACAGCACTTTATGAATACACTTTACTTACTTACTTACTATATTATTATTACCTTTTGCATTGCATTTTCTTCTTTGACATTTTTCTGACTTTTTGCACCCCCCTGTGTGATCCTGTCTTAAGAGTAAATTTCTCCATTGTGAGATCAATAAAGTACTATCTTATCATCTTATATAGCATCCATCCATGCATGCTATGTCCAAATACTTATATGTGAACTCCAGTATGTTAAACTGGCTTTTTTATATTGGAATGTGCTGGGAATCCTTGAAACCTTAGCAGTATTGACAACATTATCCTAATCCTAAACACAAAAAGTGCTTGAAGTCATAATGAAGTTTGACCATAATGAAGCATATTTCCTGTATTTTCTCTCTTTATTGCAGTACAGTTTCATTTGCTTAAATGTGCTGCCCTGTTAGCTCTTGTTTGGTTTTGCAGGTCAGTGAACAATAGACTTTGTTTTATAGCTGCTGACTTCATCAAATAATCTCTAATGATCTGTGGAAAATGATTAGAGTGTTCTTCTATTTCTTTAGCAAACACTCATAATGCTTGGGAGATAAATAAATAATTAAATGACTGTTCTGACAATAATTTGGAACACTTGGAAAGAACACTGAGGGAAAGGTCCGCCTGCATGCCTGATGAGCCTAGACTACGGCCCAGTCTTTGTCGGAGGCTTGTCTTGAAAGCTATAGAACTGCAGGCTTCACATTTCAGTTTTTGTCCAGTGCACGCCTCAGCTCTCTGGTCATGTGTATATGTCCCGCCCGGCTCCCTGACGCCCTGTATGTAATGTGGCGCGTCCAGAGGGCTAGTGGAGGCCAAAACGCAGTTTGGCTCCATTCCTTTCATAAACTGATGGGGGCCCCTGAGTGTAGTTTGCGCTGGCAGTAGTGCATTTGCCTCCTGCCATGTTCACTGAGGCGGCTTGTCACTTCTTTATGGGCTTACTTATTAGGAAGCCCTTCGTCCTCGCTTGGTGATGTAGGGGGTTATGCAAGCAGTGCATTGCAGGGGACTGATTTATCATTCTCTTTCACTCAGTGTCTCAAGAACAGAACAGTGATGTTTGTAAATGCCATAAGGGAGCTATGGGTAACTAAGGTTCTGGATAAAAGAGAGAAAGAGCATTTCCTATGGGTAATGTAAGACATTATAGGTGAAGACCGGACATGATATTCCATTTCCTGCTATGTTCAGCCTAGACACCCATAAACCACCAAGCGTATTTCATTTTTACTTTCATTTCTACCATGCTATATTTTTACACAGGGACACGACTAAGCTTTATGGTACTCTAAAAGTAATTTATTTTATGATACCCAGCCTTGGCACTGCCAGTGGTGGCCATTTCCATTACTTCTACAACATAATGTTAAACAATTTCGATGTTAATCCATTCTAACAGGGTCAGTGTTAGTGCCTATGAAAAGTCTTGGCATATTGAATATGCCATGAATCAGGCTCCATCAGCTGTGGTGGTCACCAGTGCTATCGGGTACCCTCTGGTGGTCAGGTAGATAGCAGATTAATTTGCTATTTGCAGGAGTACTATGTAACTTTGTAAATTAAAAATAAAATCCTGATATTTGTGCACAATATTTCACATTTTATTGACCCAGTGGCCGTATGGGTGCAGCGTGGCACCTTTACTTTCCATAACAGCGGCTTCTATGGCGCTCCAGGGGTTTCGTACCAGAAACTTACCAGGAAGTTCATACAATTGATAATGGAGCTTATTTGGATTTTATATTTGCTCAATCAGTACTGATTTTTTTATTTGTTTCTTTTGTTTTTGTTTTGTTTTTATTTGTTATTCTCTGATGCAGCAGAAAAGCTCACTGTATTTATATGAATGTGTAATTAGGGGTGGGATAAAATAAGTTTTTCTTCCTTCCCACTCCTTTTCAGTCAATCTAATCTGACTTTTTTAATTGATCCCTGTGATGTATTTTTTGCCTGAAATAAATAAATAAATGAATGAAATGAAATGAAATTTTCACTTACAAAATGACATAGTAAAAAAAAGAATGATGATGACCATTTTGTTTTAACTAAACGAACATGCAGCACGTTAATTTACATAACGCACAAAACACTGGGTAATTTTCTGTTTCATAAAGTAGTTGGTGCTATCAAATTAATTTATTATTGTATATTTGAAGAGTTGAATAAGCACCTTGTCAGGCCCTTAACATATATATCAAATGCATATAGAGCTTAACAAATTTACCAGACCACCACCCAGTATAAGGTGTTTGCCACTGCTGCCATGCATAATTTAACTGTTAATCAAAATATGATTTTTTGGTTTATATAATGGTTAATCCACCAGTATGTGCCAGATCTTTTTATCAAAACAATATCTGTAATGCTAAGTCATGGCCTTGAACCCCATTGAACCGATCTGGGATTTAGTAAAATCAAAAAATTGATCCAAAGCAACAGCTACAAACTATTTGGAACTCAATAACAAAAAAGACTTTGCAAAACTACATAAAAACAATGGCAGCAAGAACGCAGCTGTTATCGGGGCCAAAGGTGACTATACTAAACATTGACCTTTTAGGTTATTATTTGTCAACAAGGACTATTTTGTTAATCCAATTTTCTTAACGAATAACAATGAAATTGTTCATTTGAAACAAGTCTGTGATATATATATATAATAGTTATTTATGTTTTCAGGACAGGTGGTCTAATAAATTGGTTAAGTGTTTCAGTTTTGTGCAGCCAAAATCTGGAACAGTTGCCAGAAGATGTGAGACAGGCCTCAAAAAGTTTAAGTTTAAAAAGTTAATAAAAACAAACAAGTTAAAAAATGCAAAAATGTTGCCGCATTGTTGATACATCCCCAGTTTAATACAAAACCAAATTGTTAGGAAAGTGATCAAAAGTCAGGGCGTAATGGACCAATAGGCCCTGCTTGGCAACCATAACTAAGTGTGTGTAGTGCAGTCGCATTTAGTGTGCATAAGAGATGCTTGTATAGTTTATTTACAGAGAGATGCTAAGAGACATTACTATTTTTATTTTTATTAGGCCCGAGCACCCATATATTTATTATTATTATTACTATTACCTGTTATTTTTCTTCTTTGATGGCACTTTTCCTGACTTTTTGCACCCCCCTGTGTGATCCTGTCCTAAGAGCTGTTGTGACAAGTAAATTTATCCATTGTGAGATCAATAAAGAACGATCTTATCTTATCTTTTAATGTAATTAGTTAATGATTATTACATTAACTAATTGCACCTTTGTGGAAACTATGCTGCACACATCTATGCTGCACACATCTCTCCAAAATGCTGAACAAACATCTTATTTCCAATATGTGATTTGGGTATCTGGCCACTTGAGGGTGCCAAGAGACCAATTACTTCAACTCATGTTCACGAACGCTGTCATATCATACCTACTATATATAAGGGTCACGCTACTTAATTGCACTAAGGGGACTGGGGCATCTGTGCTTTCAGGGGCCCTCCTTGTGGCCCAATTATATCAAAGTGTGGCCTCATTAGTTTTCTGTTGTGAAAACATGTCTCCTCTGTGTGACCCCTGACCTCCCCTTAGGAAGCTTGTTACATGAACACTGTCAGTCCTGCACCTCACACTTTGACACCGAGCCTGACAATATGCAATAATAAACACTCAGGGTTGTGTACATAAGGAGTCTCATCAAATTTACAGTATATTCCCTTACGATGTAGTAGAATGCTTTTGTTTTGGTTTTACATTTTCATTATTTCTTTTCTTTTATTTATTTATGTATTTGTGTATTTGGTCGGGACAGTGCATGTTAATGAACACACATGAGACACTCCGGATTGTGGCCATGAGCTCCATCCATCCATCTCCATTGTGCGGCACTCACTCACAAACACACTCTCCTATATTCTTGCCCTTTGTATGTGATTTTTTTTTTTAGCAATAAACAAAAAATGTCTGGCTTCTACTTAGAATTTATAATAAAAGTCAATTCAAGTTGAAAACAAAATAATCCTATGAACTACAATAATCAACAATGTACTCGAATGTATCTTATATCAAATGTTCTTGTTTTTTGGAGAAAGGGGCACCTATAATAAGATTTATCTTCTTTGTGCTCCTTTTCAATTATGTAAATAGGCTTCTTGAAATGATGTGATAATAAAAGAAAAGAATAACAAATGAAATAATACTTTATTGTCCTTTGCATTTGACCCGCCCTTCATGCTGGGGACCCAGATCTAAAGCTTTGTGCATACTCAGGAGAGTACATTACTGTGCGTGTTTTGGATTGATGGAGGGAAACCGGTGCACCCAGAGGGAACCGACTTGGACACGGAGAGAACATGAAAGCTCCACACAGAAAGGCTACATGGTCCTGGAACTAATTAACCTTGCAACCTTCCTTCAGAGCAGTGCGCCTCTCAGCCACTGTGCCGCCAAATAAACAGTAAAATAATTAGTAAAACAGATGGAAGGCCTCAGGTAAAGAAAATGAATGCATTGTGTAGCATTATCAATTTATAGCAGCTTGTAATTTCATTGTGTTGCGTACTATAAGAGCCTGGAGTAATGGTGTGTACGGAGATACAAAAAGGAATAGGACATGGCTTGTTCTTGTATTTTTTTCATTTTGTTTTATTTTTTTGGTTAGGACACACATGCGAACCATGCATAACCACTCTGGATTGTAGCCTTGGGTTAATTTCCCTCTGTTGTGCCACACTCGCACTTGCAAACTCACTCTCATTAATCCTGATCTATTGTACATGTTTATGGTTATGGTTGGGGAAACTAGAGCACTTGGAGGAAACCTACGCAGACACGAAAGACCCCGTCCGGCCCAGGAATCGAACCCAGGGCCTACTAGCTGTGAAGCACGAGCACTAAATCCTGTGCTACCGTGCCACAGATTAAAGATATGAACACACAGAATACAGAATGTCTCATATTTCATGTAAGTTGCACAATTTAACCACTTACTCATCCCTAACCTACATGTGTCGTTTGAGGACACTTAATCTAAATCATTTGGGGAGATCTGGGAGGTCATATCCCGGTGCCTTACCTTACTAATTTGACACCACTGGGTCCTCTCAGTGAACAGTTGGTCTATGTCCCAGGCTGGCCCATGAAGCTACTGTGGCCCGGTCCATCTGTGCAGAGCAGGAGGGCAGCACTTCCTACTGCTATCACAGCCGTGTGAAGAGATGACCCCCTGACCAGAACAAGAGAGGACAGAAAGTCTGGATTAGTTTCTCTACAGCTCTATAATTACACAAATGCTTGTCAGGATTGTACTGTTTTGGCACTGTTTTCTGTCTCCAATAAATGTGATAAGTTAGTGATGAAGTAGCCAAAATGATTAAACTAAATTGTATTTGTTTTATAGTAGGATTTATGAGATATTTGAACATCTTCTGACAGATTTTTTTCCTAAGTTTTTGAACAGAAATGTCTTATCTGTTTATCACTGGAAAGCAGTCATAAAATATAATTTGAGATATACAGAGAGCAGTTGAGAACAATGGAATAATTGAGAACAGTGGAATAATATAATGCCTTGGCAGAGGTCACACCGAAACACCTATGAAAATTATGGGCAGCCTTGGATTATAGAGTCCCATCTTGTTCAGAAACCTCAGGCATAAACAACAAACTATACCAATATGTGCAGCAAGGACATTTTGACATTTATGGAGGTGCACAGTGTCTGGGTGATTTGTGCTGCTATTTATAAACTACAGGATTTAGAGGTTGAGTCTACAGAGAGCCTGATAAATGTAAATGTTTTATAAGTACAATGTTGTACGCTGTATCGGAGTGTTCATTTTAGCTTCTTTATGTTTTATACATACTCCAAGCGAGGAATGTTAAGAGTTCACACAGCACGGAAGCCCAAGGATAAAAAAAAAACCCTGTAAAAACAAGGCATATCATAATAACGTAACATTTACCCTATGGTGCATTTTCTGTTTCCAATACTTCATTGTGGTCAATCTCACCTCATTTCCGATCTGCTAAATCCAACTGTGGAACCGTCCAGTTCATATAGGGCTATGTGACAAGAGTATCTTCAGTTCATGTCATAAAATGCTAGTAAATAAAACATGAAGACACGCTCTGCAATACCAAAAATGCTATTAATGCTTAGCTGCACACACCAGAAATAATATATTTGCTGTGGGTTGTTCAAAATGCAGCTGCACGCTTGCTCTCAGGAGCATCACAACATGACCACATCACTCCTGTGCTTGCATCTCTTCATTGGTTACCTGTTGTTTTTAGAATGGAATAGAAAATCCTCTTGTTTGTTTTTAATGTCTAAATGGACTAGCGCCTCCTTATTTGTCAGATATGATATCTCTGCACAGTCCTGTCAGAGCCCTGAGGTCCTCTGACCAATGTCTTAGACTGTCCTAGGTCTAAGCTGAAGAGCAGAGGTGATAGAGCTTTATAGCTGGCCCCAAGTTGTGGAATTCTCTCCCTTTCTATTAGATCTGACACTTTTTTGGAGAGTTTCAAATGTTCGTTGAAGACACACTTTTTTGCACTGGCCTTCGGCATTAGTTGAGCTGAACACTTTCTTATGTTTATTCTATTTTTGCTTATTTGTATTAAAATGTGGATTGTTTTTATTTTTATGAATCTGTACAGCACTTTAGGGCAGTACCTGCTGTTTGTAAATGTGCTTTATAAATAAATTTGACCATAGAATAGAGCATTTGAAAGAAGTGGTGGTAAACTGTAGTGAAAAGGCAAAGAAGGCAACATCATGGAGACACGTATGTTTTTTCACTAACACAAACACCTGCTAATAATAAATACTATTATCCAGAACATCAACACAAAAATAAATGGTATTTTTCTTCCTTACTCTGGACTTTCTGCTTGGTGCCAGCTATTTGCTCCTCAGTGTGTTGCTGCGTGGAGCTGGAACAGGCGCCGAACATGCAGATACGTGGTTTGCCGAGGTGTGTGGGCTGATGTGAAAGCCGGTCTGGACGTGATCGTGATTACTTTGACTGGATGTTTCAGGAATGCACCGGTGAACCTGTCTGGTGTGCAGAGCGGCGTCGGAGCTGCCCACTCTACAAACGCATGCTGTCTAATGGCTATCCCGAAACGCTCTTCCCTCAATCTCACCAAGGGCTTGTGCTTGCTTAATAGTATTCTGTCTTATCGAAATGTCATCGTGTTCAATTTTGATGGTGATTCACCTGTTTTCATGTTATTTAAAGGTGAAAAGTCTATCATGCACCAGCCATTTTATAAGAATTGTCCTTTCGTGTACTGTACATCTGTAGATCCACCTACATTCACACTGTTGTTCTGTGTTCATTTAGATATTTTGTTGCATTGTTTATCTTACCTTTAATTTTTTTTAATGTTTTATCATTACGTGTCATGTTGCTCGATTGTACCCAAGGAAATTCCTAGTTTGTGGATCCTTTCACTGACAATGGCAATAAAATCTAATCTGATTCTGATAATAATAGTGCATTTATGGCTAATCAGTTCAAGTTATCGTATGCATTTGTTGTTTAGAGCAGTGGGTCACAAAAGCATTTTCAGTCTTTCTCAGGGAACATTTCCCCAATATTTATCATTATTATTATTTACCCACAAAATATATTTTGATACGTTAAAATGACTAAATGACTCACATTAAGAATATTTCACCTTGTCTTTATTAATTTGGACTTACCAAGCTAAAAATCTGCCAGCAAAGTAATTATTTTTGCACTTAAAGAGATGTTTTTGATGTTTTAATTTAAGTGCAAAAATACTCTGATTTTTCTTCATACCTGCACAAATCAAGGGTAAATGTACTTATTTATTACATTTTACTTATTCTATATTGCTCTTTGCAGTGCTTTATCCTTTATCTTCCAATGATTATTAAAATCTCTAGTCTCCAATGAGGACTAATCTGCAAGGATAAAAACAGTATTTTGCATTATACTTAAAATATTCAATTGTTATTTGAGTTGCGACTTGTCATCCAAGAGTAATGGTGGGTCCCGACCATAGAGCGTATAGACCTTTCTCAGTCATGTGACTTGGAATGGAACGCTGGCCTGTTGGTTGGCATTCCGCTGATTTGCTCCACTCGCTGCATGTTATCAGCTGTTCTTTACAATGGCGTTACCGGTCTTGACGCTCTCCAAGACGGTTCAGCTCTTGAGTGGTCAGGTCAGTCAACGATATCTGAACAAATGCTCGTTTGTCGGAGCTCAGGACCCGTCATGTGACTTTTGCTGCCCACCAATGGTCAGAGCATAGAGATATACAATGTTTTGATTTGAATTTCTTGTAGCAACCCATTGTTGCAACATAAGTTCCGCTGCCGATGATGTCAGCTGAGAAAGGTCTATATAACAGGAGTCGCCAACCTTTTTCCAGCCAAGGGCTACTTCAAGACCATTAAGTGTCTTGACATTAGGGCTACTAGTTAAAAAAAATATATATATATATACATGACATACATAAAGCTACACTGTTTAATTATAGGATATTGACCGTATTATCACAAAATATCTTTATTTTAAACTAATATTGAGTCACAAGAACAAAAATAACTGTATTTATTTATTTCTAATCATCAGATGCAAGAAAATTAAGTGTTTTACACCTTAGAAAAAGCTCTGAGCTACTGGGCATTGACCCCTGGTATATAACAATGGAGGTAGCCTGCGTGGCTTTCCCCATAGCATTCAGCGTGGACTAATGAAGCCAATTCATGCTAGCAGATTAGCCGTTTGGAACCACCGCCATGTTGAAATTTTGGAGCCTAATGGTGCATTCATGTGGACCTCGGGAACTTGGAAAAACGTTTTACCCAGTTGGAAAATGCACATGAATGCTCGCCCAACTGGGAAAAACAAGTGGGGAACTGGAGTCAAAACAAGCTTCCTGACTTCCGCATCTGACGCAGAAATCAGCTGATTTGTTAATATTTCGTTAAATGTGAGCTTCTTGGTTAAACACTTCTACTTTCACAGGTTTACTATGAGCCTTCGTTTTCTTTGGAGTCATATATTTGTGAGAGAAATGCCCGAAATTTATGCTAGCAATAAGAAAATGTATGAGATGCTTTATAAAACAAACAAACAAGCTTTTCGAGATGCTAACACCAAACGTAAATAGTTAGCTCTTTTAAATGCTAATTAGTGATGAAAGACAGTTTTTATCTGGTGAAATCAAAATACCCACTCTCCGACATAGAAAGCACATGAACACAAACCAACTGGGAACAACGGACTTCCATCTGGGGAAAACGAGTTCCCCAGTTCACATGAGTGCGGCATAATTCCACATTTGGTATGTGCGAGTTACGCTCTCATGGCAACAGCAGAGCAAGAAGGCACCTGATTGGCCAGTTATTTTTGATGCTATCTTAAATAATGTTGAAAATATTAAAAGAAAAAGAACAGGACGGTGTAGCGCATGGTAAGACAAGCACTTGAGGGTTATATTAACAAAACTATTTCCAACAATGAGTTAAACAGGGGCCAAAAGTTTGAATGGAAAGTCGATAGGAGCTTCCTGGTTCCGGAGCCCGCCCCCGTATGCTAACTGGCTTCACGGAGGACCAGCTAATTGTACCTCCATTGTTATAGTCTGTGGTCCCAACGCTGCACCGGTTGAGAACCACTTGTTTTGCAGTGGTGGACGTTTCACTTTTCACCACCAACACTGAAATTACAAGCAGAATTCTGACTCATTTACGCAGCGAGGACAACGCCACTCACCTGTTCACACTACGGACAGGTCAGAACTGGGATGAGCCACCAAACTTCATCACTGTAGTGGATGTCTACTAACTCCATGCTCCTAATATTAGTGTGTCAAAAAGCGACAATCATAACATTCATGTATTTTATAGCTTTATACTTTTGAAGAGAGTCAAGCCAGGTTATTTGCTATACACATGTTATTCGAGAAATATCCTGCTTGGTGTAAATAGACGAGTGGGTGGTCAGTGGGAACAAGACCAATCGCACATTTGTATGATTAATCCGTTGCATTATTCAGGAAACGGTCGTGACAACATTCATGACAGCGCATTTTAAACACCTCTTTAATAAATGCCTGAGAAAAAACTTGTGATTTTATGTAATTTGGCTGTTTTCTTTACACCCTCAGACCACCTCACGTATTGTTGAGGTCCGGCACATAAAACTGGACAGCTGGGTATTTTACAGTGCGCGGTCCTGTGGAGTTTCCAGGATCATATTCACGTGAACTGTTTTTTTTTTTTGCGTCGACCGTAGCACTTTTTAGTAGGTAAAGAACACGTGGCTTCTCCGGGCCTTTGAACATCCCCCGTGGCATGCAAGGTCACACCACCGACAATGTATTCATTTCACTAACTTTTAGGGACAACTTTAAAAAAGGAAGTGAGGGGTATTTTGACAGCACATAGTATGTTTTTACTGCCCCACTTTGCTATTTTCCGTATTGCCTGCCCTTTAGCCAAGAACAACAAAATATCTCCAGGCCTCTCTTCGTTCAGGGGTAGATAAATATTCAATCTATTACAAACAAATAAAGCTTGAAAATATTAGAAGGGCCTACACCAGTGGTTCTCAAACTATGGTGGTACATTTGAACTTTATTCATTTTAAATAGATAGTTTCATTTATACTTTAATATGCATTTAAATTATGTTTTCTTCTGGTTAGAAGATTGTTGACACCCTCCTTTGACCCTTTATAGCTGTTTTAGACCCAATTTAGTCCTAATTTGGTCTAATCTAGACCGTGCAGTGCCGAGAAGGTTAAAACAATTATAAGGTGGCACTTAGTGTGAAAAGTATGTGAACCATAGGTCTAGATAAGTAAACATTTAGTGCCCCTGGAGTATTGGCTCTATAGATCATGAAAAAAGCCAAACAGCACCAAAAACAAGAATATACAGTTGTCAGTGTATGTAAACTTATGCATTTCATAGAATATGAATGATAACACAAAAACCTTTATTTCACTCGTGGTTGTGTGAAGCCATTTATTGACAAAAAACCTGTTTGTTTACGCTTTTCAACTAGAAACTAGTCAAATGTCCCTGGTCAAAAGTTTACATATTGTGCAGCTTGAAACAAACATTTTTTCAGAGAGTCCTGTATTTCAGCTGAAGTAAGTTTTTCTTTGCTCCTGAACAATTTTCCTGGCCGATGTTGAAGGTCATGTAAACATTAGATCAGGGACATTTGAGTAGTTTCTGTTTCTTTATGATTTCAAAAGAGTAAACTCAGTTCTTTGACAATGAATGGCTTCGCACAACCACTAACCATGAGTGGAAAAAATGAAATATTCCATGAAAAATGGCCACAAATTTGACCTATTACTTTCATAATAAAAGCCAAGAGAGAAACCTAAATCTATCCAAAATAGTTCCATGGATTCAACTAATCAGCAAAGCAAGCGAAAACCAAATTCCTCACAAACAAAACTTAAAGCACAATTTCTTGAATGTGTATTACGATTGCAAACAAATGTAATGACCACATATAACAGGTTTAAGCTTCCGTTCTGTGGCAACAGTGATACATTTACAGTATTCGCTCTCTTCTGGTAAATACGCCGTCACCACATTACTAGCTCAGTTGCGCCCGCGCTCCTCGCTTGCATTCTGGCCCACATGAGGTTTAGGAGATGACGTGCGAGGGCCAGGGATCACATGCGCCTCACTGTGCCTTATTGTTGGCGCACCTGTATGATTGACAGGAGGGGCCCGAGGACAGCTGAGTGGAGCCCAGCGGGGGGCAGACTGTCTCAGGAATGTGAGCGAAGGGGAGACGGCGAGGAACACAACTGAGTCACTCTGTATCTAGGCATGTTTTCGGTCGCATCGTGGAGGTCACCTGGTTGGCTAGTCAGACACGTTAATCATATCAACAGTTCAGTAGTGACATGTCCAGATTTAACTTAATAAAGAAATAAAAGATATGAACACATGGGAACATTATATTAACCCTCTGGTGCCCAAGGGTATTTTTTAGGTCATTTCTTTCGCCTGGAGTTTTTTGCTCTTCAATGCGTACCCTCAAGTGTTGCACTGTTTGTTTTTTTTCAGGACAACCTGGACTTTCATAATTAACAAGTTGTATTGGGTTTATACAGGGTTTATACAAGTAGCAGCAAGTCAAATTTAATGCTTTTTAATGCCCAAATATTACATTTTTAATGCCATAAATTGGTATGTATTCAATATTCATTTCCATATTCAATAGAAAATTTGATAGAACGCTCAGACTACTGTGCGACCAGTGAGCAGCTCATCCAGATTGTGCTTTTTTAATACATATTGTGCTTTTTTTATTCAGATTGTGCTTTTTTTATTCAGATTGTGCTTATTTTATTTTTTATTTTGATTGATGAGCTCCACTTTTGTCCTTTTGTACATGTTTTTTTGTCTATTTTTTGTCCTTTTTGTCTTTTGTCTCTAAATGAATTGCCCCTAGTGGGATAAATAAAGTTATCTGAATCTTTTCAACAGAAATAGTGCATCATTTCTGTCAAAACTGCAGTCTAGACTCTAATTTCTTGCATTTTTGACAAACTTCTGCAGTAAAAGTAGTTGAACAATGTCATTATTTTCCAAGAACCTTTGATTTCATGCCAGTTTGAATTCTATTTAATGCTATGTTTCTATCTTTTACGGATCAGAATATTCACAGGTACGTAAACTTTATCTGTGGCGTTGTCAGTAATTGACACTAAAGGGACTCAGAGGGTTAAATAGCAATTAGTCATACAATGGAAAAATGTGTTAAATTCACATTCTTACCATGTACTGTGTAAATTCTAAGTATGTCAACTGTTTATGACACTTTCTTTATTTTTGTCACAGTGGATTCCTTCATGGGACATTACAAAAGCATAACCAGCATAACTTCTGAATGGCATCTCTCATAACGTCATGTCTTTGTTTCTAACATGCACAGGTGTGAGACACGCGTCCCCCATATATTATCTTGCCCTTCACTGTACAGCAGTGCTGAAGCACAAGTGAGTGTTTATTGTCAGCGCAACTATGAGCAAAGACTGCTGCAGTGACCTTTAATGGCATTCTCATCCGTTAAACTGACGCCGTTATATCATCACATCATGAACTGCAAAGTGAAGGGGGCACCAAAACAAACCACCATCTGTTTCACCAGAAAACAACTTTTTTCACTAGAAATGCAAGTGATTGGGATAGTTTTTGTTCGCAAACATGTAGGCCTACTGGAGACATGTCTGAGGATGTTTGTGTGTTCATGCTCAAGTGGTGTCAAATAGATCCAGCAAGCAGCCTGGATTTGGTTTCCAAGATTTTATGTTAGCAACCAATGCTAATAAACCTTTGACCTTCTCAATTTTGGTTTTTACAGTCAAAGCACTCAAGCTTCACTGAGCAGAGCGATAAAAACATGAGGGCCAAGTCAAAAGTGGCCAAATGTAAACGGGTGGTCGGATGAATGCTAGCTCTCTACAGAGATTCATCAAGAGCTTATTTTCTTTTGTTTTTTCATTAAAATGATCACAGCACTGGAATAAAAAGGAGAAATACGGATTAACTGAAGATTGAAATTCTGTTTTAAACTAAGGAAGACCACAGCAGCGACTGGTGTGTAGTAAAGCAAGTGTGCTTGTTTGTGACGGAAAACTCAACTCAAGTTATATTTCATTTGGTTCAGAGTTTTGTGACAATCAATGAGAGTAAAATAGCAGTACAGCATGACATTTAGGCCAGAATAGTAACTTTGGGCATATATCTTAAAACTGAATGGCCAAAGTCAGAAGGAGTCAGTAAATAAACATAAATAAACATAATTAGTTAATCTACTGTATGTCTGTAGCTTCAGATGCTCTAGTCAGACTGACTTGCCAGACTCTCGGTACAGTATCTCCTACAAAACATACACTGTAGTCTCCACATTGATGCAGAAAAGCAGAGCATTAATTCAGCAGTGCAGATAGCAGGAAATGAACAGCAAATCTTTCAATTCGTAGACAACCAGCTCTTTTGTACACTTAACGAAGATCATGACACTTGCCAAAATTGGCCAAATTTCTTTGGTAACTAGTCAGCTCCTTTAAATGTGTGGCTTCAGAGCGCATGCTGTGACCATGAGAAATGTAACTTCTATCAATCTGATTGTGCGTTCTGTTTAGATGAGTCACCGTGTCTCTCTGCCCAGCACAAGGGAGAGAAACCCTCTCCTCTTCTCACGACCAGTTTAACTTATGGTATCTGCTCAAGATAAATATATACTGTAAAACCATCTCAGCGTTACCAATTGGTCAGGGCTGATTTAGAAAGTGTCTGACATTTTTGGGTCACAGTAATACACACTAGCAAACTAAAGAGGTAACGACAATGAGATTAATGGTGAATGTGAAGAGCAAAATGAGGCAATGTTGTGCTATTCAGTGTAGTGCATGTTAACCAATGATATGGCTATTCCCAAAACCTGTTGACATGATATTCATGTATTTTGTAAAATACTGACAAAATAATAGCAATATTTCTTCCAATCAGAATAGTGAAATGTTGTCAATGAATGTTACTTTAGACCAGGGATCTCCAACCAGTAGCTTGCCGTCCTTTCCAAGTAGCTCGCCCAAGGCTTTCTACATTTTTACAGATGCTTGATGAGTCAAATTTTAGATGCATTTTTAGTTCTGAACAAATCATCTCCAAACATTTAGGTGAATACAGCAATGTATAAAGCTTAAACAACAGGCGTTTCTCTTTACTGTGCTGAATAATCATCTTGGCTGTCCTATAGGCCTAGTTACACGTGTTTCTTTGGAGCGTTAGTAGCTCACTGCCATTTTCGTTACGCAAAAGCTCATAGGGTAGAAAAGGTTGGAGACAGTGCTTAATTTGTAAATCCAGATTTTCAGGAACACTTGTGTACTGGGTGGATTTTATGGGGGAACAGCCCAAAATAATTGCATATTTAAAAGTTGTTGGAGTATTTTATTTCCCGGATCCAATAAAGCTCAAAATTCCGATTTCCCGGAATGCGTTCCCCCAAAAGCCGGATCAAATTAAGCACTGGTTGGAGACCTCTGCTTTAGACCATTTTAGGGGGAACTAGCAAACATTGTCTCTAAACTAAAAACAATGAAACACACCTAACATACTGCGGTGTCCAAATGTTTTTTTATGTGAACAATAACAAAACTTTTAATAACCATGTCGCTAACTCATAATGACGCAGGAACATTTGAGTGACGT
>OMNZ01117220.1:35220-49202 GCA_900303255.1 Lesueurigobius sanzi
AAGCTTAAACAACAGGCGTTTCTTTTTACTGTGCTGAATAATCATCTTGGCTGTCCTATAGGCCTAGTTACACGTGTTTCTTTGGAGCGTTAGGAGCTCACTGCCATTTTCGTTACGCAAAAGCTCACAGGGTAGAAAAGGTTGGAGACCTCTGCTTTAGACCATTTTAGGGGGAACTAGCAAACATTGTCTCTAAACTAAAAACAATGAAACACACCTAACATACTGCGGTGTCCAAATGTTTTTTTATGTGAACAATAACAAAACTTTTAATAACCATGTCGCTAACTCATAATGACGCAGGAACATTTGAGTGACGTGGAGAATATGTGGAACAGAAAGCGAGCCTGGTACCTGATGCCTTGGGAATGCCAGTTGTCCGGTGGAAGTCGGGAACTGGGGTGTGGAGGAAGCGTCTTGGGTTTCGGGCTGCGGTGATGGTGGGATGAATCACAGGAGGGGGGTAGAGGGGAGAGGAGGGGGTGGACTGTTGCCAAGCGGCGGAGGTCACAAGTACAATGTCCTTCCGAGCATAAAGCTGGTGACGCTCAGTAGATTGAGGACTGACTTGAGGGAAGCTAGTGGCTCGAGTTAAAGTTGAGTGCGGCGGGATAACTTCTCCAAAGTCAAAGACGCTTTGAGTTAGGTTCTGCGAAGGACAGGAATCATGGGAGTGTACGATGAACAGGGGTAAGAGTGCTTTCTGTAACAAAAAAATAGTAAAAAAATGTTGAATTATATGAATCATTATATAGGTTGTTTTTTCCTTTTGATACACAGATCAGATAATTTAACTTTTATTCCTTTTTGCTTTTGCACGTTTTATTTCTCTTTTACGTGCAGGGCTGCCATTCAGGAGCCAGAGCCCCGACATAAGCTCATCAAAGACAACTTAGTATTGCCCAAACGTCGCAGATCCATGCCTACAGCCCGTTCTCCGCGTGAACACCTGAGTCGACTCCCCCCTCGAGATGTCTTCAATAACATGATGTTTATGGGTAGGTATATGTGTCCTTGTAAATGTCCACAGTGATGCTATTTATTTTGGCAAGTGCTTATACAGTAGTTTACTGGCAAATAAAGTACTGTCTCAAGTATATGCAGTACAGTAAACAAACAAGAACTTCAAGGACACACTGTTGTGAAATCGGTGCTATCTGAATGGGGGAAATAGCATCTCCCATCCGTGCATAAATTATCTTTATATGCAGTAATGGTACAGATAAATAATAGAATAAATCTTTAGAAGCCTTGTAAGTGTCTTTGGTCTTTTCTCACTATCTACAGGGCGCAGAGCAAAAGAAAAATAACAGTTACATAAATAGAAATATCCTTTTGTTATTGAGCTCAGAAACCTGGCAAAGATGAATGAAAACATTTGTGGGTCTTAGGAAAACCAAAAAAGCATGAAAACATGGTTATTTTTTGCATTTTGTAGAAATAAAAATACAAAATTGATCACCTAGACACAACTGCCGCACTGCTAGATGCAATGACTCCAGTTCTGTACAGAGAATCACAGACTTGTGTTGGCAGTGGGCGGATGGAGCCGAGAGGACCCCTCCTGTCCGGTCGAACAGTTCTGCACGGAGTACAATGAATGGAGAGGTGCTGCTCGGATGGTGACCCGTCGCAGCGGTGTGGCGGTGGGCACATTCGGGGGCCACATCTACACAGTGGGTGGGGAGGACCATGTCCGCTGTTACAGCAGTGTGGAGAGGTGAGCGATGTCACCACTCTGTAATAACATTCTTCTGTTGAAGGATTATAAAGCACGAGCCATCCCCAGGGAATAATTAATACTTCAATTTTTTACATCCAGCGTTTGATGCCAAGTACAGCTAAATCCATAAGAGGAAGCAATTATTATGTGTAATTTTAGTTTGAGTGGATTTCAGCTAATGTAAGCTTAGGAATTGGCATCTAATTATTCTGTGTTTGGGTGCGTGCAAACATCTCTGCTACGATGGCGGTTTGAAATAGTCACAGCTGACTGACTCAGGCAAATCTTCAGGGGGTGGTCTGCGGAGAGGAGAGTGATGCAAACATAATGCTAATTGCAATGTGCACATTTTTAAGTAAAGCAGCAGGATGTCTTTGGAGTGACTCCCAATATGGAAAAGTAGGGAGGAGGGTGAATAAGTCACATTTTACTTTGTTGTTAGCACAAAGGAGTATTTTATATTTTCTTTGCCAACATGTCCACCTCTCCTCTAACCTTCAAACCATCTATTTTGATGTTCTGTGCAAAGCTCAACAGCAGGGGTCAGTACAAAACACCACCTATGCTAACTCCATATCTAACCATCTATATAATATATTATGGCATTCTGTTCATGTTGACCTTTTCCCTGACCTTTAACACGTATGACTGCTCTCTTCGCTGCGAGAGAACAATTCCTTTCACTTCCAGTCCTCAGATATCTGGTAGACGTGCGCTAGACCATCTGGCTCTGTGCCCGATTCCCATAGACAGCTATTCTATCCCTAACTGAATGCTTGGCAGATGACCCTGTGGGGAAAGGCCCAGTCCAGGCTCACAATCCAGAAAGCTTGATTCAATCTAGCACCGAATTATACTGGACAAAGTGGGTTTTGAATTATCATTGTACTGATCTTTACATTTAGCTTTTTGTTTCTTTTTTATATAATTATGATTTACTTCCCAATGTGGTAATGCCAAATACCAGATGGAAATGACAATGACCTCCAGAGATTTTTAAACAACGATGTGGATTGCGGGATCTGCTGTTGGTAGATGGACCCCTACGGTGCTCAGGGTCTTCTTCCAGTTGTAATCTATTCATTTGAAGATACAATTTTACTTACACTTTAGTACTGTTTTAAGTTTGACCTGGTTTGACCTTGTTAACACACAGTTTTAAGTATTAGGGAAAAAATAGTTATGTATTTAGTCCCAGACACAATAATTTTATATCTTGCAGTCACAAATTTTCTCTAAACTTAACTTGGCTCTTTTTTTTAAGATTGTCTGATTCCGTTTAGAGACAGTTATAAAATAAAAGAATAGGCCTAATCTCAAAATATCAAGGCCAGGGCTGCCCAAAGTATTTTACATGGAGGGACAAAATGGAAAAGTATTAATGAGAGAAGGGCCAAACGCAATACTGTTTGTACATGATGAAAGACCAAATTCAACCAGATTTATGATTAAATACTATTTAATAACTGTGTTATTGAGTAGGGCATGCTGTTTTGGTGTCCTTAGTCTATTCAGTCAAATTAATCAACGTACACTGGAAAAAATTACATCTTAATAAGTGAATGTTTCTGGATTTAAGAATATTTCACCTTATTGTAAGTAATTGTGAATTGCTAAGTAAAATAAATTCAAAAGAAGTAGATTTTTGTTCTTTTTTTTCAAGCAAAATTAAATGTATTTCCTATTTTTTAAGAAAAAAATATCGTAGGCCAAGATTCTTCAGTCTTCATCTGTACTCTGTAGTTGAAGTGTCGGACGTTTAGATCGTTCTCAGCGAATAAAGACTTGAACACGTCCGTGGGTCTCTTAAGAGCAAACCAGAAGGAGGAGTTAACCTCCAAGTCCCTCCCCTCTTGGTACCAAAGGCTAAGATGTTTTCCAGCCTTTCGCTCACTTCAACTACAGAGTACAGATGACGACTGAAGAATCTTGGCCTACGATGGACAACTCCTGTACGACTGAGAACCTACACAGATAAGATAAGATAGTTCTTTATTGATCTCACTATGGAGAAATGTACTTGTTACAACAGCTCTTAAGATCTGCAAAAAGTCAGGAAATGTGCTACAAATAAATGTAGTTACCTGCTCAAATCCAGTTCAAATTAACTTCTTTCAGAAATGAATACATTTTTGCACTGTAGACACTATCAGCACCATCTCGAGGGTCAAATGAAACCCCTTGGAGGGCCGAATTTGTCCCCCGGGCCCCAGTTTGAGCACCACTGATCAAGACGTTCCAATGGAAATGTCCCCTTCATGTTGTTTTGGGCATTGACATTACCTCAGCATCGCCCTGACACCCGCGCTGTTGGGATTGTTTCCTGACAGGTACAGCCCGGACTCAGACAGCTGGAGCACAGATGTAGCACCCTTGAGCAGCCCCCGCAGTGGAGTGAGTCTGGTGGAGATGGACGGATACCTGTACGCCATTGGAGGACACGATGGCATCACCGCTATAAATACCGTGGAGAGGTACGGCAGAGGGGCCGAGGCATGGCAGGCATCGCGTTGGATGGTCAATGATTCATGAATGACAGGATGGCATCCGATTGATCAAACTGTTTTGTTTTTTTCTTCACGGTTTAGATATGATCCAAAAACAAACGCGTGGACAAAGCAAGTGGCAATGCAGAGCAGACGTGCCCGAGCTGTGGCCGCAGTGCTGAATGGCAAACTGTATGTGATGGGCGGGAATGACGGCGATGTCACACTTAATTCAGGTGAAGGTTCAAAAAATACATTCTGTGTGGTTGGTTGGGGATTTTTTGGTAGCAGGACCTCTGTCTAAACTAAAGAGTTTCACATCCAAAAGCCCTGGATGTAACTTCATGTTGTTAGGGCAAATTGCTGAATAGTATAAATGCTATAACCCAGCTGACTACGCAGAAGATTCAACTCACATGTTATTTCCATCTGGCTTTTTCTGGTTTACAATGTTACCCTTTACATGTAAATATCAAATAAATAAGATAATAATCAGTTTAAATATATACGACATTGACCAGCACATTCTCTACCTAAAAAATAAATTGATAATAATTTTGCATTACATACAAAATATGAAAAATACCCAAGTTTAACATTTGACGCAAGTGTGTAAAGATTCTTCAGTCTTCATCTGTACTCTGTAGTTGAAGTGCGGGACGTTTTGTTCTTCATCAAAAGAACTTCGTCAGCACTGAGCAGTGGGAGGAGTTGATCTGTTAGTCCCACCTCTCTTAGTTCTAAAGGTTGGAGAAAAACTCTATTCACACCTCATCAGTCATCACTGCCCATTACCTTCCTATTGCCTTAGCCTGGACTTTGAACTAAGACTATTAAAGGGACTCTACGGAAGTTAAAATTTAAAAAATAATACATTTTCCACCCCCGACATGCTCCAGCAATGTCCCGCGCTGTACTGTGAGCCCACACCTATCCCACTCAATTGCTGCTATAAGCCTGCACCGTCACTAGAAAGTCGCGTGTTCGAGTCAGCAGTCATTCACCAGCTAAACATGGAGACTGCAGTTACACGGATGGCCAGAGGTGGCAGTCACGAGTACGAAAATGATCAAACTCCGTTGAGCCCCTTTAACAACTTTTTATGGCCTTGCCCTGGCCCCTGGCCCAGCCTCATTAGCATGACAGAGGGATGGTTTCGGCTGCAGGATGTAGGTAGGGGATAAATTAAACCAATGTCCCCCATTCCGGTTCATGAATGGATTCTCCTTTTTAACAGATAGCTTCTTTCACTCCATGCTCAAACTATCTATTTTCTTTTGTTAAAATCTTAACTTCACTGTCCTCAAATGAGTGATTCTTCATCTTTGGATAAAGAACGAAATGCCCTACACTTCAACTACAGAGGACAGATGAAGACTGAAGAATCGATGGACAACTCCTGTACCACTGAGAACTTGCACAGATTTGATACAAACACTACTCCACATCATTCTGAGGCTTGTGTTTTTGTGCTAAAACATTGAGCAACTCGCTGTTTCCCTTATCTAAACTTACCTTGTTTGCCTGGTCCTAGGTCTCGCCCACTTCACAAAGTTTAAACCCCCAAAGATTGTAAAATGTCAGATTTATGGGACATGCATGCACACACATACTTACAGTGGCAAAAATAAACTGGGGTTATGGTGACTATTTCTGGCTATGAGAAATGCATGCCAGGAATATTCCCACAACCTTTTTAGGGTATTTTCTCAGATGTTGAAAATACCAGAGACATTATAAAAAAAACTGGCATAATTTGTTTAATTTACAGTATATGCAACTTTAGCTTTCACGCTGGGCTGTATTTTAGTGAATTTGGTTCCTAATACTGCGCCCCCTCACTTATATAACACTTTACTCATTCATGCGAGCCGCAGCTATATATTGTAGGATGTATACGAACTTCTCTGACATGCGCGCCCTTTAAATGTTTCCCAGTGGAGTGCTACAGCCCGGTGGATGGTACCTGGTCGGTCTGCGCCCACATGCTGTGTCCCAGGGAGAACGCGGGCTGCGCAGTGTATCTGGGACACATCTACGTGGCGGGGGGCAGAGACGAGCTCCGCCTGAACCTGAGCTCTGCTGAGAGGTTCGACCCGGAGGCCTCCCGGTGGACTCCTGTCAGACGCCTGAGGAGCAAGAGGAACAACGTAAGACCAGAAAAATTCAATACTAATGCTGGTATTAGGGGTGTTCGGAATTGATTAGTTCATTGGTGAGTCGCCATCATGGGCCGCCTTCATCACTATTAAAAAAAACACAACTTAGTCATGGTTTATAGAAGAGGAAGGGGTTGCACATTACTTCACAATATAGAAAAACAGGTAATAGGATTGAAAGAAAAAGGTACTTAGTGATATCTAGAATCCCTGCCAATATTTCAATATAATTCCACAGACTAAACATGATTCCTGGTAATTTAGTTGTTGTTTTTTGCTGGGTTAGGGTCATGATTTTACATATTGCATTTAATAAAAGTAGAATAGGAGGTGCGTGTCCCGCTTTTGCAAGAAATTACGAAAATTACCAATGTTATTACACTTTTAATATACCAAACTAATTCCATATGCTGCAGTAGTGTGCAGTAAAGTGATACTAAGAAATTATGAAAAATGTACTTTTTATAACAATGTAAAGTGCAAGCTGTTGGTTTACAGCAGGGATCTCAGTAACTTAGGAGCTACCAGTAGCTCGCCAGTCCTCTCCAAGCAGCTCGCCAAAGGCTTTCTACATTTCCACATATGCTTGATGAGTCACATTTTAGATGGATTTGTGTTGTTCTGAGCAAAATATCTCCTAACATAGTGAAGAATAAAGCAGAAACTACTGTAATTTTCTTTTTTTGAGTTGAATGATCATCATGTCAGTCCTAGAGGCCTAGTTACACGTGTTTCTCTGAAGTATAAGTAGCTCACAGCCATTGTTGTTTCGCAAAAGAAGCTTGTAAGGTAAAAAAGGTTGGAGATCCCTGTTTTACAGTAAAGAATAAAAAGAAGTAAAGATATTATTAAAAAGTGGCCAATTTATAGAACGGTAATGTACAGAGCAAAGAAATATGCATCCTTATTTCATTAAATGTACATTAAATAATACTGTTTTCCTCTTTGTTATTCCAGGCGTCCCTAGCGGTGTTCAACGGTGCGTTGCTGGCTGTCGGAGGCTCAGATGATGTCACTGATCTGAAAACAATAGAAATCTACTGTCATGAGTCAAACACATGGAGGTAAAAAAGCCCAGTTGACTTTGCATGTGATTTCTGGCTATCCTTATGTAATCCACACCATGTGACTAGACCTCATGAGAGTGTGCCTGTCACTCACAGGAGAGCAGAGAGTCTTAAAATGTGTAAAATGTATGTGTGGTACTCTACCGGCATAGCGTATGCCTCCTGTATATTCAATTCTATGTGACAACAGCCTCCAATGATAATAAACATTGTAGGAAAAATATAACAATTGAGTAATAGTCATTCAGAGCTTTAGCAGCTACTGAAATCAAAAGGCAAAAAGCAGGAGAAGTCTGGGTCCATGAAGTGAAGTATGGTGAAAGGAACAGCCCATTCTTGTACTTCACACTGACCACTGTTTGTGCTCCGAGACAAACACGTTCTCCTTTGTGGCCCGCTCGAACACAGTGTGGACCAAAAATCATTCCATTTGGCATTCATGTAAGTAAAGCAAATCTTTTAAATTTTTAATACCTCATGTGGTTTCATTCAAGCTAACATATAGCCAGACCTAGAAAATCATTCAACCTGCACAAGTAGCTCATTAAAGATGCGGCGTCCTTCGTGAGCTCAGAGCTACAAACAGCTGTTCCCGCGCGCCTCTCCTGCTGATTAATGGATGATTTTTCGAGCTCAACACAATGTGCCTTTAAACAGTGGACTTATACAGTATGCGCAGGCTGATACACTGAGCAAATTTACCTAATTGGATAGAACGGTGTTATGCTAGACTTATTGACTGTCCAAAAACAAAGAATCATTTGCATTTTGGATCTCTACAAAGCTATAACACCTTTACAGGTCATCACAAGCCACTTTTAAAGGCTGAATGGTCCCAAGTAATCCAGCCACAAGAGCAGAAGACAGGGCTGGACATTCATTTCTTGCTCCCTATGTTTAGGCTTTTTAAATGTTACAAACTGGCCATTTACTAGCCATCATTTAATTTATGATTGTATAATATATTGTGGTTTTATGCAGATGAAACCATAAAATACAACAATAACAAAGGTATAAATGTGTAAGGTGTTTCATTTTCTGATTGTATACAAAACCATATCTAGGTATTATTAAACCAAACAACCAGTCTTTAGCTAGTTGGCTAGTGTTAATGTCAACTAGAGCTGAAAAAATGTCTGTTTGGCTCACTCAAAGTCATTTTATATAATTGCATAACAAGGTTTTTTTATCTGATGCCCTGAGGAAGGCACTGTGTTGTCGAAACGCGTAGGCATGTCCATGTAGAATAAAGGACTTTTATTTTTTTCTAAAACAGAGTGCCTCTGAAGTTTTCTTGCCACACACCTATTCATTGTTGGTATGGACCATGTTTCATGCAAGATCCTGCCAGCTTATCGTGTATAGGCCTTATCCTAGAAGAGCACCTGGTTCTACACACTTTCACACAATTGCCTGGATCCCACTACAGTGCTCACCTTTTTGTATTTGAAGAGTTAATTTGCATAGGCAGATATCTCCGTTTTTGGTTGTTTTTAATATAAGATAAGAGAAATTTACTATTATTACCATTTAAGAAAGGTGACACCAGTAAAACTAAAATTGAATCCATTTGAACAATAAAATGTGGGTTAATATTACTGAAGCAATAAAATAGGTCTGGTAATTACAAACACTGCTACACAAAGAGAAAATTACAAGTATACGTTGGTTTTTGTCAATGGCACTTATCTGTTTTTGCAAATGAACTCTTCATTTTTTTTTTTAAAGAGTTGCATAACAATGTTATTGTAAGCCATCAGCTGATTTACATCTGGTGATCTGCAGTCAAGCTCATAAACACTCCCCTTTATATTGTACTCACTGGAGGCAAAGTGCGTGAAGTGTCTTGCCAGAGAACACAACAAGAGTCCGCACTGGCCAGAGCTGGTATTGATCCGCCAACCTCTGGATCGAGGGGCAGATAAGCCACTGCCACCCGACTGTATTTTTTGGAGACTAATAGCCAACAGGGAACAAGATGGGTTTGCTAAAATGCCTATAATCATGCCCTAACAAAAGATTTTGTTCTACTTTGTTCAAAAGGCATAGGGCTCGACACAGAGAAAGGCTGCCGCATGAATATGGTTATTAGGTCAAATCTGACTTGAGAATTCTCACTTTAGGTGTCTGTTAGCTGAAACCTGTCCCACCAATGGGTCTCAATTCATGACTAATGTGCAGCCGGCTCCTTTCATCTACAGTAATTGCCTTCTCGTTAAAAGGAAAAGTGACATTGCATTAATTAATGTCAGGACTTACCACAGACTGTCCAAAGGAATCAGGCTTGAGACTGTGATAAAATGAAGACTGTCTGTAGCTGGAAGCCTGATAAATGCAACCACTTGATGATTCATGCACTCAGCTCATGTAATGCTCCCATATACTGGAAATATATGGCTTTAGGCGGCCGCACTGTCTGACTTTTTCTTTTCCTTTTTGTCTGTTTTTAGACACTTTGGAAGCATGAAGAGAAAGCATCCAGGAGGGAGAGTGGCTGTGCTGTGCTGAGAATATATGAAGAGGACACAAGTGTTACAGAGATAGCCTAATGGATGCACGCCCCGCTCGATGCATTGTGCCACCAGCTCAGTTCAAGCCAGGCAACAAAACGGCTGAATGCAAGAGTTCACAGGGAAAATGAGACACATCTCGGCATTAGTCAAAGCTAGAGCCGCTCTCACAAAATGGCAGCATTCAATTAAAGTGCACCACAAGGTTAGCATTACCATTAGGACTGTGGCTTTTGTCTGACGCACACAGCTTTGTATTGTATTTATTGTCAGGATTTTATCTGTGCTTTAGAATAGCCACCTTTACTTGATTGTATTGTATATTAACTAAATGAAGTGTCTTTTCTGTACAATGGTATAAAAAAATGTTCATATTAATATTTTGTCCAAAAATGTGTAAATGCAGGGCAGAGAAAATTGATAAAGAAGAAGTTAAGGTTGGACAAGGGATGCTGAATGACTTTATGTATGTTATGCAGGTGTTTTTGGAAATAAGGGTTTCGAGTATGTGTGGAGGGATAAAGTTGCAATAAAGTGGAAATTTTCTTCTTCACTTGAGTCACAATTTCATCACAAGTCACAGCCCAGATCATTGTGTAATGATAATGATAATGATAACAATGATAATGTTCCCAGGGAAAAATCACCAGCACCCCGAAAAGACAAACAGTGTGGGTAGCAAAAATAACCAAATCAGCTGGATCATGTCGTCTGTGGGAATCTAGCCTGCGATAGCTCCAGTGCATGAGTGAGATGTGACTGCCAGCGCATGGGAAACCATATAAGTGCTTGTGTGGGCTTAAAGTGATGACGCTCAGCGCTCGTCCCCCTGAGGAGTAATGGGCTGAAACATGGAGAGTCAGAGCTCCATCAAGCAACACAGAGCAACACGGCTTTAGAGACGCAGCCTGACCACTGTCTTCCACCGGCTGCACTGTGTGCACCATGAATATTTATTTTAATATGAGAGGGACATTTGCCAGGCAAATCGCAGAGGAAAAACCTTCCACAGGTAAGAAGCCACTTATTCACTTTTCTCACAGCATTTTTAGAGAACTCATTGGAAATCAATAAATTAGGGATCTTTCAAGGATTAGACTTGACAAACAAATAATGCATTTTTATAATGTGAACAATTAATTCGGATTTACTAGTTTTTGATCATTATTTTTTTTTTATAGAAAATAAAATTCTGCAATAAAAATCTACTGACAATTCTATTTTCTTCTGTTATTATAAGCATGCAACAAACGGCTTATTGCTGTTGCGATCAAACAGGAATCCACTTTTATCCCATTTCATTATGACATAGGCTATAGCCCTTATGAACTCGCACGATTGCATTATCACTGCAGGACTTGACTTAATGGTGTCATTAAAGGCGCTTCCGAAACAAGTTTGCCCAGCGCCAAACATCCCCGGAGCTGGCATCGTTTACCATGGATGGATGTTACAACAGGGTTGTCCGGTAGATGGCGAGGCTCTGAGGTGAGTCTGGGCTGTGAAGGAGCTCCCTCCTCCTGCTGCAGCGGAGAGGATGCTGATGCTGACAGGAAAAGCATGGGAATCACATAGAAACACAACGATACACCGTGTCCTGGTTCCACGCATGCTCCACGGCGAGAGGACACCAAAACATAGCTACTCACTGTGCTGAAAGAAGACCAGGGGACAGCATGGCCATGGCGTAGTAGGGACATTTCTAAACGACATTCGGACTAGCTGCTGACCTCTGGAAGACGCCGCGCGAAACAGAAATGAAGTTTATACAAGCACCGTGTCGCCCAGAAATAGTTCGTCCAACTAAAGTGGTTTGTTACCGAGCCAGCTGGTGCCATGTGAGCAGACAGCGCTTTGATATCTAAATGAACAGACAGGTGCCATCATAATTACAGCAGCTTTAGAGGCGTGTCGACAAATCAGTCGGCGAACCCGGACTACACGTGTCCGTCGGTCCGTGTTGCGTGTAGTTAACATCCGACAGACGCCCAATTCATCGGATTTGCCTGAATCACTGGAGTCTGGTGGACTGTTGTTGCATCTGGAAGTGGAGTTTCCGTTTCCTCCCTGTGTATATTTACCTTTTCCCTCATGATGGCAGAGGGACGCACTGGTGGGAAACATCAGTCCAGCGTCAACATTGACTGGAGAGTAAACCCGTGTTTACGATGATTGAGTACTTCCAGGTACCTCAAGTTAGCACAACTTTTAGACGTTGTTATAGTACTTTAATTGACAATTGCGACATATCAAGCGTCGGTGAAAACACACTGCGCTCCGCCATTGAAATGCATTGGAAGTTGAGTGGTTATCATTTGGTTTGAGAGGATCTTTGTGATGTCAAATTGTGGTGAAATGTCGTTTGACTACTAAAAGTGCTGATATAAACACATTTTTGTTTTGTTTTCACCGACACTGTATTGAGTCTATGGGGATTTGTGACGTAATGTCGGAATTGTCAATAGTTAATACTTCATTTTTGTGAATTTTGTGATTTTGAAGAGGCAGCAATGAACTTTGGATACATTAGATGTGTGTGTTAAGAGCTGCAACTATTGATTATTTTAGTAATCAATTAATCTATTGAATATTTACAAGTATTTTACTTGTATTAAAAAACTAAATTTCACATCTTCAGAGCAGAATTTGAGAGGAGAACCACATTTCTGATAGAAATAACACCATTAATTCTTAATTTCTCATTAGTATGTCCCTAAAGAAGCAACATTTCAAACAGACACTGATTGGTTAGTGTCCTGAGAACTTTTAAACTTTCACATCATGTACATATTAGATTTAATATTTAGACATGTTTACATGATCTGTGGAAAAACATTTACCCTACCTTGAGACAATAAAAAAAAAACCTAACTTGTATTTATTTTCTGGCTCAAATTAAACAATTCTGTCAAGAAAATGATGAATCAATTACTAAAATAATAATAGATTAATCGTCGATGTAATGTGTGTTGGTGTAGGGCACATGCTATTGTCAGCCCATTCCAGCCATTGTTTCTTTATAGGTACTTTTTCTGTCTCCGTGGTGTCAGTGCCTCATCCATCATGTGTGCTATCAGAAGATGAACACTACTTTTGCAGGGGGAATGGATAAATTGTATTTCTCTGGTAATGGATGTGGATGATGTAACCCCTTTGTTGAGTCCACTGGGTCTGTGCGGTTGAGGTTTCGCTTTTATTATTCTTTCATTTATCATCTCTCTCGGCGCCTATGAGCTGCTGAGACTGGTTGTGGCGGCCATTAAGCCCACTCAAAGCTGATCAGGCTGCTATTGTAACTGCACAAATATGTTGCTCTGTATGACCACATGTTTCTCGTGTTTTTTCATTATGGTTTCGATGACTGCAAATGGAGCACAGAATATGCACAACAGGTTGAGTCATAATTTGCATGTGTTATGATGATTGGCTAGGGCTTGATTCCAGGCTTCGCAAAAAGTTTATTACTGTGGCAAATAGCTATATATGGTGTTAGATGTGTTTGTATTGTAATTCATTCATTACATTGTTATTTATTGTGAACAAAAAGTGAGGCGTTGTTGAAGGCATGCTTTCAATAAGTGGCCTTCTAGAATCTTGTGATGTTCTTCAACAGCAATGACTTATCTTGCTCTTTTTTTATCTTTCCTTACATGTCCCCCACAAGAGGCAGTGATGAGCCCTCCACGGCGGTCATCGAGTTCCCATGGTGACAGGTAATTTCCTGAAGTACTTCATTCCACTACAAGTGATGTGCACTGGCATCCCGATAGCCCACAGACACACAATATGGAGCCGCAAAGACAAATATAAAGACGAGAGAGACACAGAAAGCAATGCCAGAATGAGGTTTGATGCTGAATTGATGTTCCGTAGCCGGTAATCAAGTATCTTCTATAACAAAGATTAATTAATTGTTAAACATGTATATAAAACCATTACACGTAGGGCTGGGCGATATGGCCATTAAAATCTTATCACAAATTTCTAATTTAAGTTTAAATCACGATTTTGATTTTATCACAATCCATGTGTGTATA
>OMNZ01117254.1:9270-20087 GCA_900303255.1 Lesueurigobius sanzi
CTAGTACTAGCCTGGTCTTACCATACCCTCGTGCTCATTTCATACAGAGGGTCTGGATCTTCCCAATTGAGCTCCGTTTTCAGGTGGGAGGTTCAACTCCTTTTTAAAGTTCGAAACGATTGGATCTGATTTTACCCAATTGCTAGCCTGGCCTTACACATCCATATTATAATTTCCTGCATAATCCTTGACATCACCTACAACACCCGCCTCCGCCGCTCGCTGAATGGTCCGAAGCAATTCAACCGATGTCATGCAGCCACTGAGATCAGACCCAGACTGTAACATGCAGGGAAATGATAATTGACCAGAGTTTACGGATGGCTAAGGCCAGGCTAATCTAGTACTATTATTACCTGTTTTTGCAAACTTATTTTATTCTTGATGGCACGTTATTTCCTGACTTTTCTGCACCCCCCTGTCTTAAGAGCTGTTGTAACAAGTGAATTTCTCCATTGTGAGATCAACTTTATTCTCACAAGAACTATCTTATCTTCCTCATAACACCACTGATTTGTTAGCATGTCGTTGGATAGTAAACAAATCAAAATGCAGTCCAACACAACCCTAATCCTAAAGTGTCTTTTTCATGCAACAACATTTGAAATGATCAAATATCAATGCTGAGGTGCACATGTCCATTTTAAGTAGCCATTTTGCTTTAGATTAGCACAAATAGAACTGTTTCCTTGACTTGTCAAGTCATCAAAACGGCCAAGACGCAGGCCAAACGGTGGTATGTTGGTATATCGAATGTATCTTTTACACCACAGCGCACATAGTCTCCTCTGACTCCAGGTTTCACTGCGAACGCTGGAGGTAGTTTCATGTCTCAGCGGGAGGCCGTTTTCAGACGCTCAGCCTCTTGGCGAACTGGTCAAAACGAGAACGCACAGAGAACGATTACGTCACAGCCGCGATCTGAACACTGATTGGCTATAAATAGATAAATATTTGGTTTAATGGTTTCTCACATTTATTTATAGTTAAACTGTCTGTAAATAATTTAAACTTACTTTTACTTTACTTTAGATTGCACCAGAGTCGCCCCAGAGAGACACAACATCCCTAGTTTTCAGGAAGTTGAAACAGCGATAAACGGTCTTCTGTCTAGTCACGACACACGTAAAAAGTTGTGTTCTGCATTTTCATCGTGCCAAATGAGTTTTTTTTCGTGTAAAAGCAGATAGACTGCTGCATTTTGACTGACTGTCAACTGTTGCACTGTAAACGGCAAGGATTGTTGCATTAGATGCGTACGCCATTTAATGATGAGATAAAATGCCTACAGTTAGTATTCACATAATAAAAGCATTCATCATTACCCGTTGACCCAAACCAAATAGGTATCTAAGCCCCCTTACCTTCTCACTCTTGATTTGTGCTGGTTTGCGCGTGTCAACAAGAAGTGCCCGTTTGTGTGCAGCCCAGATAAGGTCCACATCCTGTTCCCAATACCTGGAAGATGAAAGCAGTTCATCTGTGGTGTTTTGCCAAAGCAGATGTGCTGATAGAAGAAGACAAGGGAGGCTTGTAGTCGACCTGAAGCAGTGTGGGCTGCACAATGTTGTTTGGAATGGGACCGTGAGTAAAGTCTTAACAAGCGTTGACCTACTTTGTCCAGCCATCTCCGCCTCGTTCATGTTTGTTTTGAATGCTTTTGCTATTGCAGAAAAATAACTTAAAAGACACAAATCAAGCAGCTAACTTACTTTTAGATCAAAGATAACTGTTTCAATAGGTTTCTGTTTAGGTAATTTGCTGTGGCATGTATAAAATGTCACGGTAAACAATATAGGTTTTATTTCACAATTACTGCCTGCAAAGCCAACAGTTTGTTTCTCTTCTCATTACCATCGCGTCTGTAGATCCAAATCTGTCTCGGTGCATCTCCAGAGCCGGGGCTGACAGGAGGCCTTGTGTTTCGAGAGCCCCACCCTTTTTTATCGACTGACTCCTGCTGCAGACTGCTGAAAGGAAGCATCTGCCTGCCTCTGCCTCCCTACTGCTCTGCACACATGCACACACTCTTTCTCCCAGCCTCTCAGCACCGCCATCGCCAAGGCTGCTAGGCTCTTCGGCTCACACGCCCATGTCGTAGCCTCTAATCTGTCTAGCATAAAGGCTATGCAAAGGGAATTCATGTTGGCGCGCCACGGGAAGAAAGAGAGAAGCGGAGAATCATTTGAGCAGGTTGACAGATAGGGCTCTTGTGCGTTCTGTGTGGTGTCTTTTAAGCCATGTTAAGCCGCTTAATTAGACATAATCTACGGACCCGGAGTGAGGCGGAACTAATGTTGTTAAAAAAGACTCAAAATCCCATCCTAGCATCCCACTCTCCTCTCCTCTGTACGCCATCACTAACCCACTGGCCTCATCACCAGCCCCTTCTCTGGAGCATTGACTCTCTCTGCCCTGACTCGAGCAGCTTTCATTTCAATTTTTCAGATTGTTTTTCCCTGTCTGGTGCACCTGAATAGACTCTTCGCGTCAAACAAAACCTTCATTTTGCACACACAGTTTATTAACGCACTCTGGCAGCTAATCTTTTCCACTCATGGCTTAATTGTAAAGGTGTGCCTTCCAAGCCCTTAGAAAAGTTATTACTGCTGAATTTGACGTGTTTGCTCATTTACATTCATCCTCTTGTATGCTGTTTTGTTTTTCATTAGGGAATGCTGGCACCGTGCGCTGCCCAGGTTTCTCTTGGCAAACAAAAGCCATAAGGGAGAGAGGCAGGGGAGTTGACAGTTTATTTAAATCGCAGCTTATAATGTTATACAGTCTGAATAGTGCCTGAATAATATATTTGCAGGTGCAGTAACAGCTAGTGGTTGACTTTGTTGGGATTACCTGAGGACAGAAAGAGCTTCGGGGAATGATGAGCTCAGTGTCAGACCTCAATAGTAATGGTTTGGAACTTTGAATACAGGGAGGTGACACCAAGCGAGTGTATGTGTGTGTGCTTCCTCATATAATATATCAAAAAAAATATTGTATTGCAATTTTAGGTATGGTATGGTATATATTTTATTTGTACAGGGGCAGTGTACAATTTAACATTGACACAAAGGAAAGATGCATAGTACCTGGTTATAGAAAATATGCTAATTTCCACGTGTAGTCCCTGGGCAGGCTGATATTACGGTTTACTCGACTGATTCTAAATGTAGATGGATACATGACCGTGTCTTAAGTTACAATTTAAACAACATTATTTACATAATTTGCATACATTTGATTTAATATAAATTGAAACACAACACTACACTACTAACATAATATTACCCACAGACAGACTCTCACAAAGCTATTAGACGTGTGTGCAAACTTGATTTTTTAGCAGCCATTTCTTAGTTAAACATACAAATGTTTTAAATGTACTATGTTATAATCTGTTGGCAGTGTGTTCCACTGACTCATGGATGTGACAGCGAAGGCAGATTTAGCAAAAGTTGTTCTACATTTTGTGTCGCTGCATTCTCTAGAAGTAGATCGAGTAGTTCAGGTCATTTTGTTACAAATTTTCTCAAAGGAGGTCCACTAACACCATGAATAATTTAAACCGTAAGCAAACATTAGTATAAAACAAAAAAAATTCAGAATTTCATATTCATATAGATGAACAGTGGTGATACCGCCTGGATTTCTTATCATGGATCTTAAGCATGATGCATATCCATATTGCAAGAAGCCACAATATATTGCAAAATTACGAACTACCTACCTGAAATCAACATATTTTTTAGAAAACCAGGCCATAAACAAAAAATGGATGGAACGTTTATATTGTATGCAAAAAGTTCAGATAGACAGACATAGTATGATCGTCTTAAATTAGTTCCAATTGCGCCTTGTTTTAGTCAATTCTCGAAAACTCACGATTTGTCTTTAAACTGAATGAAACCTACTTTGTTGAAATGGTTTCGTACAATTATCGCAATATTGCAAGTTTTTTCAATATCGTGCAGCCCTACTTCCACACTAGAATCAATTGCATGAATTTATCTTGTATTCAAATGAGAGAAACCAGCCAGTGCTTCTCACAGACCAACATTATTAATAAACTTTACTAATGGTACTCCTTGTCTTAAAACATTTTGTAAAAAATTTAAATCCATTAACTTTGCCTGTAGGGATGTCCCCGACCAAAGATTTTCTTGGTGGACCAAAAACATACCACGCGCAGCAATTCGTCAACTAAAAGGCTAGATGTGGGATTTTTAATTCATTTTTACAATTGGTATCCAAATTATTAATTATTATTATGATCATAAATGTGAACTGAATTGAAAAGATTGTTTTTAAATAACAATCTAATAATATTGATTAGTGCAAAATGTGCATGCGGTTGGTCGACCAATACAAAACCCAAGAGGCATCAACCGATTAATCGACCAAACGACCAAAAGGGGGCAGCCTAATTTGCCTGTACTTATAAGCCACACCAGTTTAATTTGCCACATAACGAAAACAACCTAGCCATTATAATGGTGACTGAGCAGTGCACATGTGCAACAGTAGTTTGACTAACAATAAACCACATTATCCTGATGTTTAGTGCGATTAGAAGAAATTTAAATGTCTGACACCCCATTTGGAGAAGGACGTGTAAAACGACAAGATCCAGGCTCCCTAAAATGCCAAAGCTCTTTCAGCTGTTGTTGTAATTGCCTTGTTTACAGCACCACATGATGGGATGTTGATATTATGAGTGTCACTTTGATGAGAATTGCAGTGCGACTGCAGGAAAAAAAGATGGTGGCATTTCTGTCTGACTGTGTCGTGTGTGGAGATGGAGATCATGATGTAGCCTTGTGCTGTAGTTGTGGCACCATTTGCATATCAGTATCGCCATTCGCCACATCTCCCTCTGCCAGCGCTGTGTTGTGTTTGAGGTTTTGAGTGGCTCTTGTGCTCTTCACACTGTCCAGACTAAAGTTGCAGCTGACCACTGTTCTGTTTCATCATGTTGTTCAGCATGGAGTCTTCACTCGGTTAATTGTTCTGGCTTCATGAGCATGAGCTTTATATATATATATAAGAAAAAAAAAATCTTTATTTACTTTTTTTGTAATTTGCCAGTGCTGCAGCAACAAAAAGTTTAGAAAAACGCTAGGCTCATTTCAAGTAAAGACACTGGGCAATTTGAAAGTTGGCCCTTGGAAGGCTGTGGTGTTTCTGCCTGGTATGTTATGATTGTGTGTGAAACTGAGTTGCGTGTTACTATTGAATTTATTTAGTTGTATCATGAATTGATCATAAAGCCTTTAGCCAAACCTTTTGTTGCCCTGCCCCAAATTATTTGAATTGTGTTGCCATTTCCAAATGGTAGCTTATTTCAGCAACCAAAAGCCAGATCGCTATTAGAGCAGATCACACGGGCACAGTATTATCAATCTGGATCCAGTTTAAATCATTTGAGCAGAGGACAGAATTTTATTTATCAGCCAGAGCCTTTCAAGATTTTTCATGAGACTGAAAGTTTAGATCTTCCAACTTGTAGAGAAATGCTAGCCCAGAGGCAGCATTTATTGTATTTTGGACAGTGTGCTACAAATGAAAGGAAAACAGGAAATTGTCTTTAGTTACAAGATGCTAGATTGTAGTCACAGTCCACACAATTATATTCATCTACCAGTTTTAGCTGTGAAAAGTAACTTTCGTAACACATTTGACAGATGAACTTTGATTTTACAAGAGCAATAGAAGTATTTGTCTTTGTAGACTTTATTGTCCCTTTTGGGAAATTTGCTTGCTTGTCTTTTGCATGTGTCCCATCCTTCTCCTACCCTGTCCCCCTGCCTTTGGGCAAAATGTGAGGAACTGTATGCGACCGCAGTGCAGCGCACAGGGACCTATCTCCAGGTCTCGAGTGTTAAGATCAGGGCTGCACAATATATCACAAAAACTATCGTATCACAATATTAGGTGATGCAATATCCATATTGCAAGAAGCCACAAAATATTGCAAATTCACATTTTTTGCCAACACTCTAAAACCAAACATGCGTGGAACTTATACCTGTAAAGAAGTTCAGTTTTAGTTATAACTTTAATTTAGTAAATTTTTGGCCTTGGTGTTTTTGGAGTCTTCTTTTGACACAATCTGCTGAAAAAGATATTACATGTGTCTCAATTGAATGGAACCATTTATATAATATTATTAAGTATCGCAATAATTTTGTTATCGTGATATTGCATGCCCGTATCACATATTGCAATTTTTTTCAATATCGTGCAGCCCTAGTTAAGATCTTGGTTAAGAGCATCTAGTTGTAGGATTGGCCTTCTGTCCATGTTTTTGGGTTGCCACCCTGCCTGCCATTGCCCTCTGGCCCTCTCCCCAGCGCCCCCAGGGTCCACACCGGTGCTGTGAGTGAACCACAAAGCCGCTGCATTCTGGTCGTGCTTGATTAGCCGCCGTGTGATGCTGTAGGCAGCATTGTTTAGTTGCTGAATGGGCTGTTCCACGGAGAGCACCGGGCAACGACAAGGAGTGGGGAAGGTGAGGTGTGTGTGGGGACAAGAAAAAAAAAAAAGATTAAAGAAAGAAAAGTACGCATGAAAGCAAGGTGTGTAGATAAATGAGCGAAGGGAGAAAAGATTTCAAGCAGAATTGAGTCCAGGAGAAGACGGCAGCGCGAGGTGAACAGCGAAAAGCAATGACCTCTCCGACTGTGGAGGGCTGAGATAAGTGCCAGTGTTTAGAACTGCTGAGGTGGACAGAAGCCATATCTTCCACCGACACAGCACCTGCACCCGCCTGCCCCCCCTTACCATTCATTGACCGACTTTCTATTATGCCTATTTGTTGCCCTCCAGTCTGCAGCCTTGCTCTATCTGCACGCATGTATATTTAAATGTTCTCTAGCATCTTTGTTTCAGCTCATGTGGCAATAACAATACCGCAGGTCCCTGCACTGCACCACTTCAGCACATGCATGAAGGGATTTAATAGCTTTACTTGTAAAGAGCCGGGACAGATGCAGTGGAATCTCCCAATGTAATAAAAAACAACACTCTTTCGCAGTGTCTCCCAAAGGAAGTACAAACTAGGCTGCAAAATTACTCAAAATCTTATTGAAATTGCAATTTTAATGATCACAATTTCAAATCACATTGGCTGCAATTAATTAGGTGATATCATTTTCTCTGTCTGTTTGGATTTATCCCACATAAAATTAGCAAATCCTGTAGTTTTAGACTGAAATGTATGTGATTCTTCTTCATAATTCAGCCTTCTCTCAAATATTATTGCTCCTGGATGTTGTGAACTGAAGGCTGATTTTTAAACTTGAATCCCAAATCTAATTGCAATTGAAAATGCTTTGGGAAAAATTGTAATTGGATCTTGGTCCAAAATTGCGCAGCCAAAGTACAAACCAACTCCACATTCTGTACAGTGTGGTCAAAACAACAACATTGATTTGCATTGACCATTCCTCCCCCCAGGTCAAAACGGGAACCTAATCTATACCAGCGGTGACAGTATCACAGCTCTGCACGGTCAGAGAATCAACTTGTTGTGTCCTCTTTGCTAAAGCAATGCCAAACCAGTCACTTGTGAAAATGTGGTCATATAAGATGAATTTAGCCTTGGTCATTCTCCCATATCTTTGACAACCTGTGTGGATGCTTTTTGCATCGCTGCATACGGAAAATATTTCTCATCTCTGTTCTGTTTATTGGATTTCTACTACCATTGATATAGATTTACTGATGCTACTCTGCCAAGGCCATTCATATTAGTAAACAGCCACGCCTCCGATCTGCCGTCTCTCGTTACAGCATCTGCAACGACTGGCTAATGCACACTTGGACTTACGCCATGGAACTTAATGTTGTCAGGTGCGAAGCTTTATCGGCCACATCAGTATTGTTTCTTGCTCATTTAGCGGGGCTTTTACGGCGGGTTATTTCGCCAACCTCGGCAAACCACAAATTAAGCCGTTACCATTCCTCCGCCCCAAACGTTAAGAGAAAAGAGGCGTATTTCCTGTGGCAATTGTCCGAAAAAACTAATTTCCACTTTTGCTTAGAGACGGTGTTTACTTAACTTTCCTTAGACAGAGTGGCAATCTTTTAATTCTCTTTTGTACAAGTTTGCTTGTAATTAATTGTGCAGTTCTAATACAAGTCAAGATCAAGAGCCAGTTTAGTTTGTGTTGCCTTTAAAAGAAACATTATCTCTTGCCCAGGCCTCCTCTCCCCGGGTGCCTTTAGTGTGACAGTCTGCATGTAATAGTTTGTGCATAGTGCCACTGTGTACGTCTCGCTTTGTGCAAACAGACTGCGTAGTGCGTGGCCCACAGCCCGGTGCGAGGGTGGACAGGATGGGCTTGTTAGTAAAGATGTTCTGGATAACGCGCAGAAAGAGGGCTCCAGCATGAAAAAAAAAGCATAAAAAGCTGATCCGCACGGCACTGTTCTCCTCCACTGTCCGTGTCTCGTATAATACATTCAAGGTTGTAGACTAAATTGAAAATATGTCAACGCTAAGCCCCCCCAGAGCTCCTGTGATGCCACCTCGCACTCACAGACACACTTTCATTTCCCTCTCACTTTTCTTTCATCTGTCTCTGTCTCTGCAATGATTTTGATATTTGATATTTCATTTTGCCAACAAGTATTAGTTTTTTCCGGTGACACGTTTTTGCTCTGTCCTCCTACCTCCTTGTACAAATGGCTTTCTCTAAACATCAGTTGTATAATAGAAGATTGCCATCATTGCATATCTAACTTGAGTTGGAATAGTGCATAATATAATTTTATAGTATGTGCTTGAAACAAAGCATAGCAGCCAACAAGTATTGTGCTGCATTGTAGAGACTGCTGTAATAGCTAACCTCTTTAAGATAGGAATGGGCTTAACACGGTGTATTGTTCTCATGCACTGCTAGTACGGATGGATATGTAAATAAATAAATAAACTTGTTTGTGAACAGACAGGATAAATACTTTAAATGAAACTCTGATCATTGCTCCTGATGAAAAGCCGCCTTGGTGCTCTGGGTTCGTCCGTTTAAACCAGCCTCAGAAACCTTGGGGTTGTTTTTGATCAGGCCATGTCCTTGGAGGGTCACGCTCGTCAGCTGACCAAAAACTGTTTTTATCACATGAGGAATATCTCAAAAATCAGGAGATTGTTTTCTAAATCAGACCTCGAGACCATCATTCATTCCTTAATTTTATCTCATTTTGACTATTGCAATTCTGTCTTTACCTGCCTGAATAAGATCTCTCTCAGCAGACTTCAGGTGGTACAGAATTCTGGTGCTAGACTTTTGACTGGTACACCCAGATCCGCCCACATCACCCCCGTCTTGTCAAATCTTCATTGGCTACCAGTCAAATTTCAAATTGACTTCAAAGTTCTAGTCCTCACTTTCCGGCCGTATCTCCTGAAAGTCCCCAAGACTCGCTTTAAAACTCGGGGGGGGACCTGTCCTTTTCAGGCTGTGCCCCCCAGACTGTGGAATGACTTGCCCCTGTCCCTCCGTGTGCTTGACTCTGTCGATGCTTTTAAAAAGCACATGAAGACTGTTTTATTTAGGAAAGCTTTTGGTTGATGGGTTTTGTCACTCTTTGTTAATTATTTGTTATTGTATGAATTTTAGTCATTGTCATTTTACTGCTCCTATGTTTGTACAGCACTTTGTGATTTTTATCTGTGAAAAGGGCTTTATAAATAAACTTTACTTACTTACTTAAATCAAACAGCTTCGCCAATCTAATGAATGCTTTCCACTCCGGCATCATATACAACGGGAAATTGACAGTGGCCACTCAGCGCCATTGGTGGAATAGTCCTGCATCGTGAGGGGAATAATGATGGTGCATGTTCCTAGTCTAGAGAAAGAGTCTTTGGAGCCAGGCTTCTTTCACGCGTGTAAAGTCTCCAAAGGATTCCATATTACAGTGTTTTTTCTGGAGTCGCAGCATTGTCAGCACCCTGCCACGAGGACCAAAGAAAAGGGCTATCCACATCCATTGTTTAACTCCCACATTTTTCAAAAAATGTCCAAATCAGTAGTTGGGATATTGATATTTTGTAAGTCTGATAACGATGATCTGGCGACCCTTGTCACTACGCCTCCCTGAGAGTGATTTGTATCAAGTGTCATCAGACAATGCTACCCTCTGTTTAGCCAGACTTGTAGCTGGTTAGAAAAAGAAGAGTTCACTTGCTTCCTTAAAAAACACCCAATTAACATTGCCCATGTACATCACAATACATTTATTCATACCAGGCCCTGAAATAAGCTTCTCTTATCTGTGCTACCGTAGACACTGGCTTCACACGCTCCCCTGCAGATGAATAATATATGTGAGTGTGCGTACAGACTAGAACAACACTGCTACATGTGTATTGGTCAGGGGAGGGGGGGGGCGCTGCTGACATGAGCTGTGTAGTCTCGGAGGGCATGCTACTGAATGGGAGTGTTGTCACCAGTCGAGTCCAGATGTCTTTGTGCTACAGGCTCTGCTATTATAGACCAAGTCACTGCGTTTGTTATTTGTCATTTACACATAGGCCATGTACGACTTTTTAATTAATGGGAGGAAGGGATGTTAAAATGGTTGGAAGCTGTTGTAAGATGCTGACGAGCCGCGAGTCCTTACTCCTTTGTTTGCAGTATTGTCACGCACCTGTGGAGGAAGTGCGATCGCACCCGCTACAAGCCAAGCCAGACCGCCTCTGGATACGTCTCCCAATACATCGTTCTAAATATATACTGTATATATACATAATATATATATATATATATATATATATATATATATATATATATATATAAAAAAGTATATTAAAA
>OMNZ01117254.1:20107-40821 GCA_900303255.1 Lesueurigobius sanzi
TTTGCAGTATTGTCACGCACCTGTGGAGGAAGTGCGATCGCACCCGCTACAAGCCAAGCCAGACCGCCTCTGGATACGTCTCCCAATACATCGTTCTAAATATATACTGTATATATACATAATATATATATATATATATATAAAAAAGTATATTAAAAAAAAGAGTCCCTTTTCGTGTAATTTGCATAGGTAATTATGTTTACATGCACTTTCTTTGGCTTGCAGGGTCTGAGAAAGGTGTCACCTGGGCTGGCGCGTGTCGGTGTGTGAAGCCGGGGATCGGGGGAAAAACGCTGTCAAAGCACAAGTGGAATCATTTGCCTCCAGATACTGTCAGGTGTGTGTGCATAAATTTCCTTCGCTGCAGACGTATGGCTTACCGAGAAGTCATTGCTCACCGCTGCTGGCCCCCTGGCTGTGTGGATGTATGGATAGTGGGCTCCCCGGTGGGATCTAGTGGAAGGCTGTAAATACCTCAACACATATGGGCTTGTACAGTGTTATGAAGAATTATGGAGTTGCATTGTGGTGTTTTCGCATCAGTCAGGCCGAGTTGGAGAGGCAGACAGACCATTTATTCTATTCTGGATGGTGCTAGCCAAGTGTATAGTCTACACATAATCCTTATTACCTCCACTAAAAAAGGATTTGTTGTGTCACTGTATCCCTGTTTATATCTATTGGATAAAGAAGATAAAATAAAGATACAATTAATAGGCGTGGGTCCTTTTTTATAGAACATCTGAAGAGTTCATTTGCGAAAACAGATGAGTGCCATTGACAAAAATAAATGTAAGCATGTACTTCTTCTATTTGTGTTGTAGTTGATGTTAATGACCACATGAATTTGAGTGAATCAGAAATATGAACTTGTTATTGATGAAATTTATTCAACTTTACTTCTAATGTCAATTTAAGACTCAGTGATAAAAATCTGAAACTTTTTAGCAACATTCAAAATGGAGATATCCGTTTTTGCAAGTGAACTCTTCATTTCTTCTCTTAGCCGAGTGAGATGAAGAGCATTTAACCCCTTAAAGAACATTGTTAATGCTGTCATTTGCAAAACCTCAGAACCTTTTTTCGTTTTGGCTAACCCTAAGCTAAAAGTAAGCATTGTGGGTGTTTTCATAGTGGTCAAATTTGCTTCGTCCACAAGTTACATTTTGATGAAAGGATCAGGACGTAAGGATTTGTGAGAGCTAGAACTGAGGATAGGTTTTGGCACTATCAAACTTTGCTAGTATGGTACCAATTTAAAATATTTCTTATGCCTGGTAGGTGCTGAGACCGCTCTAAAGTTAGTTGTTCGTCCCTGTTTTTGCACATTAGGCGCATGCAATAATTGCTAGCACAACTTTAAGTCCCTCTGTTACTGTTCGAGAAGGGGATAAGAAGGGTACAGAGGCTTTAAAACGGCTGTCATGGATTTCAAATATGATTAGCTTCATTGGCCATGAAAAGACAAACATCAGTCGACCTCTACACGGCACTGTTTGTTGTAAATAGTACCATCATCATGGTCTCATTTGCTTTAAGGCTGTCGTTTCAGAATCCTCTCTGCACATTTCCTCTCAGAGACGATGACTTGCATAAATGATCCGGTTTGTGTTCTGAGAGGAGGATACTGGAGTTCTAAAGCCTTTATTAGACTTGTAAAGACTTTATTGAATGTGCCCGCTGGTCCATCCTGCTGTGGTACCGATATTAATGAGCCCCTGAAAGGTTTTGAAGATGTGTGACGCCAAGGACTCGGAGCTCTTACAGTAACTATTTACGACCGTAAAACTTCTGTATGAGAACAGCTTTTAGGAGTTAGTTTCTTTTCTTTGAGCTAATTTTCCATAACTTGCTAGCTCTGCAGAATTTCTTCGTATGAACAACACAAAGGGGTCAGATCAGGTTACATGTCCTTCACAGTGACTGTTGTCTGAGGAGCAGGTGGAGGATTACTGTAAGCAAACGGACGCCGAATTTCAATGTTGCTCAACGGGTTTAAAAGCAGACTGTATTTACATTTTGGATTGGCAGCTAAAGGTCATTTGTACGTTTTTAAAATGGGCCCTGTCTGAAAGACTTTGGTCAAATATAAAGTATGGTTAATCTACAGTATAACCTTATTCATGTTGTTAAGATACAATCTTTGTCAACTGGACAGGTTTTAGATTTGCTGTAATTCTAGAACGTTTCAATAGTCATCCAACTATCACCAGCTAAGAGTTGAGCCTGGAATCGACTGGGCTTATATATATATAGCTGCAGGTGATAACCCATTAGGCCACACCTGCGTCAGTCTGTGTTGCCTAGTCTTGTATTTTTAGGCTGTTTCTGCCAAATGTGTCTACATAATATGTAGACATAATATGTAGACACATTTGACAGAGACGGCCTAAAAATCACCCCTTATGATCCACAATATGACACTTTTTGCGTCATATTGTGGATCAATATTATTGTAGTTTATTATTTTTGTCAATGTAGTGGGTTCACAAAATATTCATACAGCTCTTTCTGTTATAATGTTGACGTCTCGTCCTGAAACTGTTAACTCCCCCCACCCCCCTTTTAAATGTTCCTTATGTAACCATTTAAAGGTGCACAATGTAACTTCTATGTGAAAAACAAAACATATTTATTGGTGTGTATTTTACCTTTTCAGTGACCCAGTGGCTGTATGGGTGAAACACAGTGGTCTGTATGACACTCCATGATCAATTGTTTTTAGGCTTTCTGGTAAGTTTCTGGTACGAAACCCTATAAACAATTGATCCTGGAGCATCATAGAGACCACTGTGATGGAAAGTAAAGTTGCCATGCTACACCCATAGCCACCGGGTCACTAAATGGTCAATTTCGCACTAAATTATCAAGTACTTTTAAAGCACCCATTCCCAAAGATAATCATGGCCCATTGGCCCCTTATACAGAGGTCGTGCCATTCTGTATCGGGGACAATGAAGGCATTCACCACAGACCTAAACTTATGAATAATCCAAAACAGCACAACTATAATTGAGATCAGTGGAATCGGTCTGTTGTACACGGTCTGAATATGTCACTATACATTTAGAGTTCTTTTTCTTGCACAAAACATATCCAACCTCTATTTTAAATGCGCTTTTGTAGGACAATTAGGGTCACATTTTTAGAAAGAAAACTCATTATTTGGTTGTAGTAACAGTAAGAAAGGTGTGGAGCATTTCTGCTCTGTATGTCGAACACCTGTGGTCTCCGATAGATTAGTCACACAATGTATGGTCTCTGATGTTGGAGCGTATGCTGTGAATGTGCATTTCCCAAGTCATTCTGAGCCTCACTCGGGTCACGGCGAGGAAATTGCGCTCTGTTCCAGGACAATGACAGGTGCACGCTCCTACCTCCCTCCGCTCAAACTGGGATCTAAATGGGAATCTGGCAGGAGGTAAACACGTCTTTGTGCAAACAGACAGCCTGACAGCTCTGTTAATGGGAAGATGATGGGATAGACTCCTTTTAATGGAGGACAGAAGAGTGGATTAATTTAAGCCGTGCTGTATTTGCCTGTGTGAAAAATATTTGATAGTGTTTGAGCTGCCCCCTCCCCTTCTTTGGCGCCGCAATTTGCCTGGACATTTCTTCTAATTTGATGCTTTTTCATAACCGTCAGACTCTGATTGTGCCAAGAGCTTGATTTAGACTTTTTTTTCCTGCTGATGACACACACTCTAAAGTTGTAAATATTGGAGAGGTCTTTTGGATTGGAGCCAGGACTGCACAGCATGAGAATAAATTGCAGTATTTGATAACTTGACTTCAATATTTTACCAAAACATTCAGCATAATTTGTTCTATTGAAGTAGAAGATTGCAAAATAAGTAGAGGGTGACATTTTAAAAGTAAAAGATCTACCTGAAAGCATCTCCTTGTTCTCTAATGGCGGGTTTCCACCAGGGTGCAGTAAGCAGATTCACCCGTATTACTATTTCCTACTGGTCTTGGTTTTCCACCGTTCAGCTCGTCTGAGGATCACAACAGCGCAAACACAATATTGAAAGCTACAACACCAGTCTGTGGGACACGATGAGAACACTGTGGATAAATCATAAATACTGCCTTTTGATGGAGCTTTAGAATTATTTCATGAAGTCTAAGACAAATTAGCCTGGTCCTACCATCCCCTCGTACTCATTTCGTACAGAGGGTCTGGCCCTACGCAACTGATCTCCGTTTTGAGGTGGGAGGAGTCTACTCCTTTTAAAGTTTGAAACGATTGGATCTGATTTTACCCAATCACTAGCCTGGCCTTTGCCATCCGTATTATCATTTCCTGCATATGCCTGACGTCACCTACAACACCCGCCTCCCCCGTTCGCTGAATGGTCCGACTCAATTCAACCGATGTTATAGCAGCCACTGAGATCAGACCCAGATGTACATGTAGGGAAATAAAAATTGACCGGAGTTTACGGATGGCTAAGGCCAGGCTAAAGACAAATACTAGAGGAAAGAAGCAGCGAAAAATGAACTATGAAGGAAATTGATGTGCTAACAGCAGCGAAAGTTGTGCTAACAGTGGCTAGTGCAAAATCACCCTTTTCAACTGCAGTATAATGTTGTGAAATATGAATCTCGTACGACATACCTGCTGTCTCCTCTGTGCTTTGAAAAATCAGAGGCTAGTGGTCTGTCGGTTCAGCGTGCTTTGGCCTGGGGCTGAGGACGGTCACAAAATACGGCAGTGGAAAGAGGCCATACTGTGCAATCCCTCACTCTGCTTTCCCATTGGTCAAAGTTATGGCAACAGGTATTCTGATTGGCTGCTGAGATCAGCAAAGAGACTTATTTTACATAAAAATTTGGGTCCAAGTGTCAATTTTACACATTGTATTAAATTTCTAATACATTTAGACTTTTAGACAATCAAAAGCCAGACTAAAATAGAACTACATTAAGGAAAATCATCACTAAAACTGACCTTTTGCACGTTACCGTCTGTTTTTGTTGTTGGCTGTTGGCCATAGCCCTCCTGTCACATACTTGAAAAGTGTCTTGGTGCATTTTTCTTGATTTCTGTAATAACCTGAAATGAATGTACTTTTTTGAGAAATGCTTGTAGCTTCCAGTGGATTAGCTTATTTTGCGTCTCTGATCGTCCTGGGTAGTGGCAGCGTTGGGTTTGTGTGCCGCTTTTGATTTCCCTCTCCCTTTCTAAAGTGCTTTCTTCTGCTAAAACCCCACAGCAGCGTGTCTCCTGAGTCCAATAGGAACATGGCTTTATCTGGCTTAATTCGTTTATTCCTCTGCTTCCCCCACGCCCCCATTTCACAAGATTTTATCTAGTTTTTGTGTTTTGTTTTGTCCCCTCTCTTTCAGATATAGCTCGCCGTTATGAATGAGCCTAGTCAAGGTCATTATGGCTGCAGAGCCAGGCGTTGCACACATTGTTTGCATATTTACTTTATCTTTTGATGAAAGCAGCCACCAGTTCTCCTTGGGCACAAAGAAGTAAGGCTAGGCTGTGGCATTTTTAAAAAGGTGTGATTTTTTTAAAAGTTGTTTTGAGTGGAGAAGGCTAAAGTGAAATGCTAGCCTGAATGTATTCACCATGGTGTTATTTGGTGCCCCGCAATATCCCTCTGAATTAAGCTATTATTGCAATACTGATGCAATATCAACATCACAAGAAGTCCATCTGACTAAGATTTACACATTTTTGCAATAGCAGCCGATAACAAAAAATGTGTAGATATTCACTTTTGGTCATAATTTATTTTGTTACATTTTAGCCTTGCTTTGCCGCTAATTAAGTATTTTTGTTAAAGTTGTGTTTCCAGACAGTCGGACAGTCCTCCAAGGTCCAATTTGGAAAGAAATTGCCAAGCAAAAGTCTGGAACCTACCGAGTCTATTTACAGTTATGGGAATAATACTTTTTAATTAGGCTTTTAACAATACTTTCTTAATATAATGAAAAGAGCCAATTAATTATAACCTGATATTTATTTTTATTCTAATAAAATACATTTAAAAAGCACCTAATGCTTATTGTATACTGTATCATCAATTTACAGCTGCTGCCAATGCATACAGTGCAATGGGGAGTGTAGGAGAAGCACAGAGTCCTGGTTTAGACCTGGTTCAGTCTAGGTTTGGTCCTGGCTCAGACCTGGTTTAGGCATGTTTCAGGATGGATTTAGGGCTGGTTTAGACCTGGTTCATTGTAAATAGCCTTCCTCTGCTTTGAAGGTTTTTAAAGGAATAGGCCACTATTTTTCATCCCGAGAAGTGTTCTTTCATTCATGAGCTTAGACGGGTTGATGCGTACCTGTCTGGGCTTTGAGTGTGCCCTCTGTAACGTAAGACGCCAAAGATGTCACCATTTAGCCTCCGCTAGCTATTCCATTGGGGTTCTCAGGTTGAAGTTAGAAGCCACCAAGCTCCTCCACATTTTTCCCTATTTAAATACAGTTATGTGAGTAGTTACACGATCCGAGTATAGCTACACAAAATTAAACCTGTCAATTTTCTAAGCGGATAAAATCAGGTACTATATTTTAAGGCGGAATAACACCACTTCGACCTCTGTGCAGTAATCCGCTCTGAAGGAATCCTTTAGGAGCGTCATATTATTGCGCGCGTTTAGGGAAAATGTGGAGGAGCTTGGTGGCTTCTAACTTCAACCTCTGAGAACCCCAATGGAATAGTTAGCGGAGGCTAAATGGTGACAACGTCTTTGGCGTTTTACGTTACAGAGGGCACGCTCAAAGTCCAGACAGGTACGCATCAACTCGTCTAAGCTCATGTAAGAACACATCTCACGATGAAAAATAGTGACCTATTCCATTAAGAGTGATTTGGAAACAGCGCTACGTGTGAAACAAAAAGTGGTGTGTAAATTTCCTTCTGGGTGATAGACACAGCTCGCCTGGAAAGGGACGGGGAGAGAGAGAGGGGGAGAGTGAAAGCGGTGCATGCAGCGTCTCAACTGAGGAAACTCCGGTCCAAAGGTCGGATACAAGGGACGGGTCGACGGACCCCGGTAATGGAACCCATGTAATGGAACCACTGTCCTGAAAGGGTTTAGTAATATATTTCAGCAATATTGCTGTTGCAATATTCAAGGCAGCTATCAAATAATGACATTTTTCCTCATATCTCGCAGCTACCTTTTAGGATGATAATGAATGAACCATCCAAGGTATACGGTAGTAAAAGTTTTATTGTGAATTTGATATCATTTTGACAAGTCATTAAGTTATCTAATTTCCTGTAGGGCTGTAATTGATTTTGTGTTTATCAGCTTTAGAAAATAAAATATGAATTTGGCAGTGTAAATAAAGCATAGCAGTACTTGTATTTAATTGGATTTGTGGATCTGTGTTGATAGCTGTGAGGTATTGGGTTAACAGTTGGATATCTGCCATAAGAATTGCTCTAAAATGCGGTCTGCTCGTTTTCTTGTTACTTGCTGAATTGCCAACTACTACACCCTTTTTCAAAACCGTTTCTTTCTCTATGCCCGGAGAGCAACAGGGCAGGCAGGCCGCACAAACTAGTCTGGAGGAGAATAAATATAGAAACTTTTACGGATGATGAGGAGGTGGAGTTCAGTCAGGGTCATGGATCGATTACAATTGGCTACATAGGCACATCTGCTTGGGCTACAAAACTCCTCCAGGGTCTGAAACATTTGTAAAACTTCTGCAGTGTAATCTGTCAAAGTTGGTGTCGAGAGCTTACACATAACTATTTATATTATGTCACACACACGCATAATCTCAAACCAGCACTGTCCAGATATTCTAAATGTTGCCATGTTGTCCACTTGTTGCTATCGTCTGCATGGAGACTCCCAGCGAAGACAAAGCAAAGAGTATTTTGGTTGGAGCTTATTAAAACATGGAAGTGCTGTGTTTGTTTGTCTTTCTTTTGCCTCTGCTGGAATTGCTCTGTGGTGAGCTCACGGGGAGGCAGTAAGAGAGTAAAAACTGAAAGTGACAGAAGAGGAGCAGCCTCTGGAGCCAACAGGAGGTTTCTGTGGCAACCAGTAAAAGCCATTATGGTTAATTGACACAGTGGCAGGTTCAGGTGTTTTCAATTGTATCATTAGCCTCTCTCTCCGCTCTGACTCTGTCTTTGGTGCTGGTGCTTCTCTTCGTACTGTGCTCTTTTTACCCCATTGTCATCTTCTTTTTAGCACATCTCAGTGAACCCTTTCGGTGCAGCTGATTTAAGGTGTGTGTAGTTGAGCACTTTACCTCTCAGAAAGGTGTTGCTTTTCGTCAGACATGCTGCAATCTGTGGCCTGTGTGGCAGCTACTGACAAAAAGTGACAGCAATTTAAAGGAGTGGAAGATGATTAGGACAAGAAAGAGAAAGTACTCGCATAGTTTACACATGGGCAGAGGCCTGTCACAAGCAGTGGACGAGCCAATGTAAACCTCTGTCTGCCATTATTTGGCCACAAGTGCTAAGCACTTACCAGAAGCTGCTGTGTTAATTTCCTCCTTCTGCTGTGCTCACCACATTACAGAGCAAACTTCCCCGTGCATCAGACTGCTTTTAATTGCCTCATTTTGGGTTTCAGACCTCCCTCTCCTAATAACAGGTCTTATGTTTTTCTCCTTCTTTTCTATTGTGTGACAGGCATTTTCTTCAAAGAATAGTCATTTCAGTTTCTGCCCATACAGTAAAAAAAAATACAATTTTGTGCCACATGTCGGCAAACAATACAAGCTTTCAGTGGATTTGGAAACCATTTGTAGTTTTCAAACCCATTTAGTCATAATGAGCTGTTTGTCACCTCTGCTTGAGTTGATTTTCAGTATTTTTGAGGGTAGACAATGTGTCTCGGTCAATACAAAATAATTACACAAACAAAAGCAGGCAAGTTCCATCTCAGCCATTGTTTCAGAGTGTTACTGGAAAGCCTGTCAGATCCAGTTGCCAGAAGAGAGTCCAGGCGTGCCTTTATCACTGCTGGCTGCTGTATTAGCCTCAGAAGGAGATTGGAATGGAAGTGGCATCTATTGACTAGTTTGACTGCGTTCACTCCCGACACGGTGCGATGATTCACAGGACACTGCTCCCCAGTCCGACCCATTAGCACCTTTGCCAACGCCACACAGACATGGTGCAGCCAGTAATGATGAGTACGTGTTTTCATCGCCTTCGTCTCTGTGAGTTCACACTCTTCAATGTTCTCTAGAAATTAGTTTACATTATCGCTCATTTCCCTGGCCCCTCATTTTCCATCTACTTTAATTGGCCTCAAGATTCAGCAGCGTGAACCTTTCCATCAACAAAAAAGAGAAGAAACAAAAGCATATCTTTGAACTTTATCTCTTGAAGTGAGTTGGGGTGTGAACGTGCAGTATCCGTGTTGGAGCATATGGCAGAGGTGTAGGGTGGTTGCTGGTGTGTGCGCGGGGGCCATCTGTCACCTAGTAACAGTTGGGCTGATCTCGGGTTGATGCAAGATTTCCCTGTAGAGTTCATAACACCTTATTATACACAAAGGCTGCAGGTTACTTGTCCAGATGGGAAGGCTTTGACGGCTCCGTCCTTACATCCTCTCCGCTGATAGGAGAGCAAACCCATATTAAGTTTTCATATGTAAACACTTCATTTCTGATTGACTTTCTTCACAGCATCATTTCGGTGCTCTTCGCATTGTTGGCTCCGTGTTAATGTGGCAATATGTTCAAGCAAATGCCACTGAGCTCAAGTGGAGAGCGGTCCTTATGGCAGGTTCACTCTAAACATGCCATGTATGTGTTAAAACTTAAATGCCTGAAGCAGAGGTGGGGGATATCAACAAAAATGAATGTTTAGATATAAGAGAATAACGATATTTTTGCAAACCATCAAAAATATGTAAACATGTGCTGGTAAATGTATTAATTTAGATTGCTGTCATCAAAAAAAAGAACATTATGATACTTTTTTGAGAGATTACACATCAAATATAATCCAGTTTTTGCAGATTTTGGTTAGATATACTCAATATTGTAAATGTACATACTTTCCAAACAGCAGTTTCGACATTTTCTTGTGGACGGATTTATCTCCCACCTCTAGTCTGACGCCCCTCCTGTAGCAACCCTCTCACAAGGTTAATGTTCATTCAGTGTTAATCTTATAATTATCTTTTTAGACTTTGTTTCACCAGGAAAACCTCATTGAGATATTGAATAGGGAAAAATATGAAATTGAGTGATATCAATTTGAATATTTTTCTGTATATTACTGACATAAATATGAGGAAAAAATGCATTTTATGTTTTTATATCTTTTATCAAGCTGGTTATTAGTGAATGAATCGGTACAATTGCAAATTCCTCTGAGCATGCCTTCAGAATATTGTCCAAGACTGGAAAGTTTGGAGTCTGTAGGTGCTACTAAAGGAGTCGCCACAATGTGAGAAAAATGCAATTTGAGAAAACTGCATTGAGGTTGCAGTTTCCCATAAATTCGGCCCTCCAAGAGGTTTCATTTGGCCCTCGAGATGGTGCTGAAAGATCATTTAGGTAAATAAATGTATCTGTCAACTGAATAAGTCTCATTGCATATAGAATAAGACAAAAAAAAAAAACCTTATTGCTCCTAAAATAACAGTAAATATATTTTTGCACTTAAAAAATAGGAAATACATTTAATTTTACTTGGAATAAAAGAACAAAAATCTATTTCTATTGACATTTTTTTTAATTGGCAAGTTGCAATAACTTAAAATAAGGTGAAATTTTCACTTATTATTATATAAATTTGACTGAATAGACTGTTACCAGTTACAAAGGACACCTAAACGGCACGTCCTACTCAATAACAGTTATTAAAGGGTATTTAATCATAGATCTAGTTGAATTTGGTCTTTCTTGATGTAAACAGTATTGCGTTTGGCCCTTTGGTCGCCGTTACTTTTCCATTTTGGCCCTTCATGGAAAATACTTTGGGCATCCATGTTCTATGGAGAAACATTGAATAAGTACAATAATTACTCTCTTTATTGTAAAGATTAGGTCATTTATTTGTTTCTAAGGTGAAAGTATGTACTGGCTGCAGTGTCTCCCCTTAAACATTTGTTTCAAGAGCATCCTGGTCAAGAGGCAGCATGATAGCAAGTTGTGCTATCTAGTCGTAATATTGTCATAATTATTCATCTATGGCGCTGTCAGGCTCTCAAATCTTCAAACGGACACGCATGAACTGATGGAGCGAAGTTAGCAGCGTGTCTCTGTAAAGTGTGCACAGGTTTCCATGTTGTTCACCATCTGTCCAAAAGACCTGCTCAGTGGCCCCACGCTAGCTAAGGACGAGCGCTCTGCTGCAAACGAGCTACAATCACACCACTTTGAAAAGGACTAGTGTCAGTAAGTAAACAGGCCAACATTTACAAATGATGGTGCTGTGTGGCTGTCTTTCTTTCAACATCACATTATATTCAATCAAGGGCTGCATAGTCTGAATGGGCAGATGTGTCACTATTGAAAGTCCAGCGCGTATTCACTTAGCGGATGGAGATGTGTATATGTCAAGAAAGTGGCATTTTTGATTAAAATTGATGTGTATATATACTGTATATTTTACTACTAGTTCGATACAATTCCATCCCCTATGTTTGCAGACTGTTTTGAATGTTTAGATAGGATGATACCACCATGTGTACAATACCCAATATACTACAATAATATCTTTTCTACATTATTCTTTTCTATGAATCCTTTGTCCTATCACATTGCAGATTTTGTGGAATATTCTGTACACCTTTACTAAATATGTGAACACTCAAAATCAAATAATCAAGCATTCAGACCTCCTCCTCCAGATTCTCCCCTTCTCTAATAAGTATACAGTTTGTTGGCATGTCTGCATTTCACAAGCCCCTCCGCCGAGCCCACTGGACATATTTGCTTACAGATCCGGGAGTGGTTGTTGTTTGTGCTGTTGCTTGGCGTTTGACTGGGGAGGACAGGAGGACAACTGTATTACGTGTCTAAACGTGTGTGTACAGTTGCGCTGATGCCGACAAGCCTTGTAGCAGGGGAGCAGAGATCAGATGTATGCTAATACCACCAGCAGCAGACTGTCTGAGGGGCTGTCAGGGGCTCGGCTGGAGAGGCTGTAACTGCTTCTATGGGAGGGCATGAAGAAGAAGAAGAACGTAAGGGGCAGTTAAAATGCATTCAAAGAGCCGTTTTTTATTGTCTAGCTATTGCAATTTGACACGTACCAACAAGATGCTAACTTCTAAAATAAAATTAAAAAAACTAATGGTGACTCCTCATTCCTCAGCTCTTTGTCGCACTGGACTTTTTCATAGTAAATGAATCCATCATCCACTATTACAAGAATTTTATTGGCAACTAATAATCTCTATCAGCAGGCTGGATGTCTACTAGGGCTGGGTATCAATTTGGATTTCTCAAATCGATTCGATTCACTCAGATTTTCGATTCCGTAAAGGATATCACATAGCACAAATTTTGCTTGGATATGGTAGACATTCTCATAAGAATGCACTTGTTTTGATTATTATTCCGCTAATATATGCTTCTATAAACCTGACCTTCTATGTGCCATCTGTGTTTATTCTCCATATTTTTGCTTTTTATTTTAAGAAAACAAAACATTTTCTTTTTGCACCAAATGTTACCCCATAGGTTTTCTCATTTTTGCACAAATGTAACACCGTACTTTTGCCCTCTATGTTCTATCTAAACGGAGGCAAAAAAAAGTTTTACCTACTACTGTTTTGAATCCCTGGGCGATTGTGTAAAGTGCAGGGTCAGCAGTTTTGTAAAACGCTAACTTACCCTTTTGGACACGAATTTTCAACGCGACTTTACACCGCCCCCAGAGGCCTAGAAGAACGTAAGGCCGTAACGCCTCTATGACATTTCGTCGCGGAGATCCTGTATTTGCTAAAGTCGTCGGCGACATGCTGGGCCAGTCCACGCCCCGATCTGTTGTGGTTAAATCGACTTCCGTTTTGTTCAATAGATATCAGGCTATTCAAAGGAAACTCGATTCAAAGGGAATAATTGATTTTTTTAAACCCAGCTCTAACGTGTACAGTTCTAACAAGGAGTGGCCCAAACCATCATCAGGGACACCTCACACCCAGGACACTCCCTCTTTCAGTTACTACCTTCAGGTAATAGGTACAGGTCCATTAAGACCAGGACAAACACACTGAATGCTGTCAAATGTAACCGACCATAGGCATTTTAAGCATTTATTGCCATTTTTTTGTTTTGGAATACACCAACTGGACTTACAATTTCCTTGTACTTGTTGCAATGACAATAAAGATCATTCATTCATTCATTATCATGTCATTGGCTCCACCTATAATTATTCTCAAAGTTGCTCTCACATTTTAAACAGATTGACCTGCATTATACCCACAGACACGTTCATTGACCAAGTTGAGCAGATTTGATCAGTGGAGTCGATGATGAGGTGACGAGGTAAACCCTTCCCTGGTAGAACAGTGCAAGATTCGAGCCTGTTGCTAGAATCATTAGTTGCTGGTGAGAGGCAAGTCCTCCCAAAAAAAAAAAACCCTGTACAGATTGAAAAGCTTCTTCAATTTTTTTGATTGGTCACCTGATAAATTCCACTTTACAGACAGATAATGTATTATTTACTTGACAATTCAGCATTAAAGCGGGTGTAGCGTGAGACATTCAGCAAATCCGTTATCCGTCAGGCAGTACCTATAACCAGTCTTTAAATAACAAATGTCGGATGGATGTAATATAATTGTATGGATAGTATTTTTGATATGTTTTGCAGGCCTCGTGTCTAAGGGGAATGTGTCTGGGACTCTCCATGGTTTTGGTGACATAGGGAAGTGACAGTAACCACATCCCTCTCCAATTATAGCTCTGTGTTTCTGCTTTTTTTTTTTTTTTTTCTCTTTACTGCCGTCATAAATGTGACAAAGTGCTATGCTATCACTCTTTCTGACAGTATGGAAGCTATAAAAGAACTCCTCTCAATGTTGCAAATACAGTGTCAGTGGAAGCATATACTCAGGTGGTGCCCCGGTTTCCAGCTGTCATTGTGCATGTAACCAGCACATTATATATAGCAGTGGTATCAGTGTGGCCTCCTGCCGTTGCTGAAGAGGTTAACTGCAGTTACTCCGGTCGTGCCCCCTCTGCATGATCCCCTTTCTCCAAATAGACCGCCCGTGTTATTCACCGTATGTACCATCAAACACTATTGTCTGCCCTTTTGCATGCATTCCTAATGTGGCGGTATATGTCACATCCTGCGTTGTTTAGAGTTTGTTTCTTTGTCTTTCTTATCCTCTTTGCCCCCAGCGCCCGTATCCTTCCTCCCTCTGTCTGTCTGTCTGTTCACCTTCCTCAGTGGGGCTCAGTCAGGACGACATTATATCTAAACCATGCCAGCCGCTCACAGGAAGTCTGCTAGTGGTGTGGTGTGTCATCGACTAACCCTGTAGCTGTTGAAGCTATAATGTTTAGTAAGCAGCATTTTGAAGTAATGCCATGTATCTATTCATGAGTAATGCACCGTAATCATTTGCGGAAAGTGAACAATACATTTCTTTTTTTTTTTTACTACCAGCTGTCTCTTTTTGAAACTAATAAAATAAACATGAAAACAATGCTATTCAACAGCTTACTCTTGCACGTTGCATGCTTGAGGTGGCAAGTTTCTCTATACACGCTGGTGGTAGTCACAGCTGCCCTGGGGTGGACTAACTGAGTGTGGATCATCGAGTGTATCTTATTGATGGAGATGTAATTGGCTAGCTCTGGTTGAAGCCATGCTAGCATACAGGGCTGTGTTCGGAAGCCGGACGTGCCCATTGACTTGCATGTAAACTTTTAGGCCCCTATTTAACTCATTATAGGAAATAGTGTTGTTAATATGGCCCTCAAGTGCTTGTCTTACCACACGCCACACTGTTCTGTTCTTTGTCTTTTAATATTTTCAATAGAGAAGGTAACTGGCACATACTTTTTAACATGGGATTGTTTCCAAAAACAACATGGCGGTGGTTCAAATGCTAGCATGAATTGGCTTCATTAGCCTGTGCTGAACTCAATGGGGAAAGCCACATGGGCTACGTCCATCTCTATATATTTACAGTGAGGATGCCAATCTGCGCCATCGGCCCCTTTGTCCAGCACCAATTTGATCAAATCCTTTGTTGGATTCATCTTTTAATTGATTAAACTAATGATGCCAATTAACTGATTAGTCATGAATGCCCCTATTTCTCATTTTACAATTCCATGACAAATTGCAGAGATCAAATGGATGGTTAGTTCTACGTAATCATATGAGGTGCAGGAAGTGCCTTTCCCCAAAACACTACAACAGTTTGTATTAGTCAGAGCCAGGATGTGAACGAGTGCTCTAACCCAGGGGTTCACAACGTTTTCAGACAGGGACCCCCAAATTTAGCATGCGAACAATCAGGAACCCTAACTATTTAGTAATATACATACTATAAAAAAAAACAGTATATGTATTGTACTGTGTTATCTGGTCTGTATTTACTTATCTATGCTTGTTATCAGTATTTGTCCTTTTTATATTTTCAAATGTATTTTTTTTAAATATATCTTGACATTATCTTGGGACCCCCAGCTCTGCGTTCGCGGCCCCCTGGTGAGTCCTGACCCTCAATTTGTGAGTGGCTTTTGTCACAAACGTGGTATACTCCTGTTAGTCCCACCATAATTTAAATGAAATATACCAGACTACTTGAATATAATGAGAAAGCCAGATAGCCAGGCGACATACTGTAAAACATACTACTCCATGTTCAAAGTATTGCATACTGTGAAAAAGTGCTACAGACATTTGTCATCATTTGATCTTTAATGGCTGTGAATGTGTTTCGGTGTGGATCTGACGGCGGCCTTTTGATCACATTCAGATGTGCACTGTGACAGTGGGGCCTGAGGGGATTTGTCTTTGCTCTTTTTTTTTTTCATGCCGTTATATCACCACACCATCGGATCATACTAATGCACTGACAGCACTTGTGAGTCTGTGAATGGAGCGACGCAACTAGCCGTGGCTAATCCACACAGCCGCTCCGTAATCCCAGACAAAACTGACCAACTTTCCTCGATATATCAGGAGCTATATTTATCTATTATTCTGAGTTTACTTGTGCAGAGTTCAGTTTTCATGGATGGAGATGAATGTTTTATCAAAGTGAATACACAATGCATTTTAGCCAGACACTGCAATGGACCGCTGTACTTAGACCAATGAATCTAATTAATTCAGTTATCTGTGTTTTTATTATTTGGAAATCCTGAAAAATTACTAATTTGTAAAATTGAAATCTTTCTAGCAATTATTTTTGTGTAGATTCTTAATCGTACAGGAGTTAACCATTGTAGAAAAACATTGTAGTACTCTGTACTCTGGACCAAGATCGAAACGTCCGACACTTCAATTACAAAGATCGTCCTCAACGAATAAAGACTTAAACACGTCTCTTAAGGGTCTCTTAAGAGCAAACCAGAAGGAGGGGTTAACCTATAAGTCCCTCCTCTCTTGGCACTTAGGAGGGACTACTTAGAGGTTAACTCCTCCTTCTGGTTTGACTAAGATCTAAACGTCTGACACTTCAAATACAGAGTACAGATGAAGACAGAAGAATCTTTGCCTATGATGGGCAACTCCTGTACAACTGAGAACCTACACAGACACATTGTAGAAAAAGAATCTCTATTTCACAATCTGTACTCTATGCTTAAATTAACTAGATGTTTTGCCACAGGGTTTCTGCGGGGCATTAAAAAGCATTAAAAGTCATTAAATGAATTGTGTCAAAAATAAGGCCTTAAATGTCATTAAAAACATTAAATAGAATTGAAACTGGCATTAAATCAAAAGTTCTTGGAAAATAATGACGTTGCTCAACCAATTTACAGGATAAGTTTGTCAAAAATACAAAAAATAGGGTCTAGACTGGAGTTTTTGCAGAAATCAGTTTATTTCTGGTCAAAAGTTGTCCAGTGTATAACATTTTCTACTGAATATGGAAGTAAATATTAAATATGTGCTGATTTGTGGCGTTTGTGAAAAATTTTGTATTTGTAAAATGGCATTAAAAAGCATTACATTTGACTTGCCGCTACCTGTATAAACCCTCTATCAATTAGGGGGAGGAGCTACCCATATTGGTCCCACCCCTCTCACTACTTTTAAACCTCTGTTTTTTACATTTAACCTAAAATATATTCTCAACTTGCGCAACCTAATCTAAAAGGCTACTTTTACCTAGAGAAAGGAGCAAAATGTCCAGTTCTTTTAAGCATAGTGTACAGATGTTGAAATAGAGAGCCTTTTTCTGGCAATTATTGTTTGAAAAATAAGTCTTATAAGACTAACTGCCACCGTTTATAATCAAAACCATTTTTCTCCAACTTTCTTTAAAAAGTTATTTTTGCCATTTCACCCAACTCTTATTACTCTTATACTTATTGCTACATTCAGATTGCTTCTATTTTAATTTAGCAGGTTTGCCCAGTTTCACTTGTGGAAAGAGCAGAGCCCGAGCAGGAAGTGGTGTCATTTTGAGGGATGCGCGCAGTCCACCCACTGCCCCCCCTTCCTCCCCACCATCCCAGTTCCTTACTAATGGATAGCAAGTCTCCACAGAGGGGGAGGGGCAGTGTGGGAAACGGAGGATGAGAGAAAAACAGAGTATAAATACTTGAAGGATTGGCTGTTGTGATAAGTTTAATGCTCTGCGTCCAAAAAATAACATGGTGAACGGCCGGGCAGTCCCACACTTGCATCACTTAGCAAGAGTGGAAAAATCTGTTGCCGGGCTAATGCAAAGGAGTGGCAGTGTCTCCGAGATTTTTGGGAAAGACTTTTGGCACGGTGTCATTTTGAGCTGCATGACTATTTCATCACCATTTCATGACCTTTGTGTGTCTCTCTGCTGCCAGTTATCCCGCTGTGCGGCTCGTAATGTTTGACCAAAGATTTCTCAATAAACAGCATGTTAATATGTGAGGCATTCAAGACGTAGTTGGGGTTTTAAAGTACATTGTGTTCATTCGTGTTAGAGGACAAAAGAAGAGTTTGAAGAAGGAAGTGCCATGCCATTCTCCAACGCCAAACTAAAGTGTCACAAAAAGTGTATTCATGGAAATATAATGACAATGTAGTCTCAATTTAAGCACAAAGCTGGTATTCTCACAGGGAATGCACAAAGAGACAGAATTTGACACTTAAGATATCAGTCAGGCAAACCTTTGATGATGAAATCTAAATAATGGATAGAAGTTTAAATGTGTGGTTTTAAATCGTTGATATTACAAAGATTTGTTCAGAGGGTATTTTGGATATCTCATTTAGTTTTTGAATAAACAAGTTATTGGTGAATAAATCTGTAAACATTCAAATTTCACTTTGTTTTTTGAGGGGGTTCAAAACTAAATCAGGCTAAGAATTAGATATTGAAAACAACATTCAAAACTAGGGATGCACCGATACCACCTGCTTGTACTCTTACTCGTACTCATTAATGTGGCTCCGATACCAAGGGGCCGATACCAATTGACGTGCGCTGCACCTATGAGCACAGTGGCAGCGCACCTCACAGCAGCACAACAAACTGAAGAATTTGTTAGAGTAGAACTACAATACTCCACAGACCTGAATTTAACCAGTGCTAAATGTTTACTTCAGTGGTGCGTCTACAATGTTACAAAGGCAGCTCAATTGTTGGTAACCTGCTGCTAATGGAAATTCTTAGCGTATATGCTTAGGGACCAAATCCATCTGTAAACCAAACGGCAACTAAAAAGGGCTCAGAAAGAGCTGTTAAAAGAGCTATAGCATGTCCATATTGAGCATCACTTTAGCCCAGCTACAAGATGTATGTTTGAAGAAAATGCCTTGTACTCGTATTGGTCCTCGGTATCGGCAAGTACTCACATCAAAATACTCGTACTTGTATCAGTTTGAGAAAAAGTGGTATTGGTGCATCCCTATTCAAAACATTAAGTACAACACTAGAAAGTTTGGACTCCGTAGGTGCTACTAAAGTCGAGAAGTTGTTGCCTCATTATGCATTTTGAGAAAATAGTCATTGAAGTTACAATTTCCCATAGAGTTCAAATGAGAAATGTTGAATCAGTGCAATAATTACACCCATTATTGTAAAGATTAGGCCATATATTTGTTTCCTTGTGAAAGTATGTTAAGAGAGCAAACTGGCCCCATATGAAAAGATCAATGTTGTTCCATTCACGTTAAACTTGAGCCGCTGGTCTGAATAGAGATGTGGTATTTGGGCAGCGCCTGTGTGTAACTCGGTTTGCGGTTATCAGACAGCGAGAGTGATGCAGCGGGCCTCACCCTGACCTCTGAGCCTCACGGGAATCCACAGCAGATCACATGACCCGGGCTACTGACCTCTAACTGTGATCGTTTTACCCATTCACTCTAATGCCCCCTTCTGAAACCAGCTAATCATCTTCCCTTCCTCCTCCTCCTCCTCCTCCTCCTCCTCCTCATATTTTATACGCACGATTCCCATATCAACTCAAACATGTACAAAAGAACCTACAGCTAGATACTTCTGATTATAATTCTAGTTGAAGGTCTGAAGATGGGACCTTGGGTGCTGCTCCTGACTGGTATCCCCAGCCAAAACAAATTTTCCTTTGGGGACAATGAACCGTAACCTTATCCAAATCGCACAGTCCAGATTCCTTTGCAATTTCCAAAACTACATGAACATACCATAAACCTTTATCTTTTGATTGAGAAAGTAGGACTAGAGAAAGTAGGGCTTTGCGATATGACATTCAAAATTAAGAACCCATGAGCTTTCATTTTCAAGACATCCTCATAGTAATTTGATCGTTCTCGGTTAGATTCCAGGTTGGATTGTCAGTCACTGACCTATTGAGTCATGTGCCACTTTACCCAATCATTGTCAAGTTTGAGCTCTTAAAAGAAGCAGCTTTAGTTACCCCTGAAAGGCACATGAATCATGGTAAAGTCAAAAAAGAGCTTGGCAACACAAAATTCTGCTTGGACTATGGGGGCCCCAGTGTTCCAATAGTAGCCTACTATTTTGTTAATACATTCTTTTTATGTCAATTATTCTCTCAATTTTATTTTCATACAGTTCTTAAGGATCAGCATTCCTATTTATTCTGCATCTTATTTTTAGACTATGAGGGAGAAAATCAGACTATGGAGTAGGGCTGGACGATATGATGAAAAAAATTGAACCGTGATCTGGTCTCCACGATTATCTACTTTTTTTGGGAACATCATATCGTGATTCATTGGTTTTTCTGTTTAACGCAGCTCTGAGCTCAAATACTGATCCCCTCTCCGGATTAAACCAGGTCTAAACCAGGAGAAAATTGGGTCTAAGTCAGGACTAAACCAGGAGAAAACTAGTTTAAACTGTTTAACCCTCTCCCCTCAGGGAGGAGGCTAGAACCTCCCGCCACAAAAACAGCTTCTTTCCCTCCACTATTAGGCTCATGAACACTAATAACATTCAATAACTCTGTATCAGAGCCATGAACACTTAATAAGTCTGTATCAGAACCATGAACACTTAATAACTCTGTATCAGAACCATGAACACTTAATAACTCTGTATCAGAACCATGAACACTTAATAACTCTGTATCAGTCTAATGTAAACTGAATAACCTGTTCTATCTGCACTCTGTGGTCTGTCCACACTCA
>OMNZ01117290.1:0-11785 GCA_900303255.1 Lesueurigobius sanzi
TTACTTCTGACAGGGGCCCTCAGTTTGTTTCTGAGCTTTGGTCAGGGATGGCGCGTTCGTTGGGTGTGCAGGTACACCGTACTACAGCATACCACCCTCAGGCGAACGGGTTGTGTGAACGTTTTCATCGTTCGCTTAAGGCTGCGTTGCGCGCCGCGCTTACGGATGGTTGTTGGGTGGATCGTTTGCCGTGGGTCCTGCTCGGTTTGCGCTCGGCTCCTAAGGTGGATCTTGATGCCTCCTCGGCGGAGTTGGTTTTTGGTCAGCCGCTCCGCGTCCCGGGAGAGTTTTTGCTGGAGACACCCGCTCCGAGTCTCCATTCGGCGGTTGACCCCTTTTTGTCCAGTCGCGTTTTGGCTCCAGGCCCTATGCACCATTGTTTTCCGCGGTCGTTTGTGCCTACTGCACTCCAGTCTGCCCGTTTTGTTTTTGTGCGTCGGGATGCCCACCGCTCACCCCTCCAGCCTCCCTACGACGGCCCTTTCCGTGTTCATGAACGGGGTACGAAGGGTTTTGTTTTGGATATGGGTGGGCGCAGGGAGCTGGTGACTGTGGACCGCCTTAAACCTGCATATGTTTTGGCAGATGACACTGTGTTGCCGGCCCAAGTGCCTCGCCGCGGCAGTCCTCCTTCCAGGCCCCCGGCCCCACTTTCTCACACTGACCGCGTTCCTCGGCCTGTTATGGACACTGTTGTTCCTGCCCACCGTTCACCCGATGGCCTTGTTTTACAGGTTCCCCCTGCTGCTCAGACTGTTGGTCGGCGCAGTCGTTATGGACGGCTGATTAGGCCTCCATTGAGAGACTGAGTTTCTGTGCCTGGTTTCCCTACTGGGTGTTCGGGGGGGGGCTGTGTGGTGTACATATTATGGGGTGTCTCTCACCCAGCAGCCTTTGGGGTTTGAGGGGCGTGTCTAGCCCTGTAAGGCAATGTTTTCCCGGTTGTTCGGGCATTCTTGTGTTGGCTCGAAGAGAATAAAGTTTGACTCGCATTAATTGCTTGTGCCTGTTTCTTCTCCGCCACATGGCGAGCTAGTGGAGATCCCTGCTCTAAGATCTTAAGTTTGAGCCTGAAAATCCACTAAAACAAGGGGAAAAGCTCAGATCAAAATTTCTTGCTCTTGAGTCCACTAGTGTTGATTGCACTGAGTAGCTTTTTGTGTCATAATTTTGGTCAAAGTAACATTTTCTCTGGACTAAAATAATAGAAATAAATAGTATGATTAATAAATAAGAATATTCGCTCAATTAAACTGAAAAGAAAAGCATCTCATCTTGCAATTAATGGCTCCTAATGGTGCGTGGATTATGCGATCCTGAAGCTAAACTGACGCTGTTTGATGACGTCTGGATACAGTAAACTTCAAGATAATGTTTTAGTCTGATCTTAGTCAAAAATTCACAATATATGAACAAGCCATTCCTCATTTGAAAGCTCAGAACCTCTAGGATTCAGTCTGGGACTAATGTGAGATAGAGAAAGTCGTCGTTCTGCTCTGATTAGATAATGGTCTGGGATTTATATGGGACAGAGGTAAAATATTTACTAAAAAACTTCTACAGTACAGTGCAAAGAAATTAACGGAAATTTGTGAAATATTTGCCTTGATTTGAGCAGATAAGTAAAATTATTTATTATAGCAAGTATTTTGGCACTAAAAATAACTAAATAATATACAGTATATTGCACTTAAAATTAGACTACAAGCCTCATTTCCCTGCAAATAAGTTGTTTTTTTCTTATTTTAAATGCAAATAGTCTTAATCCATTGGCAGGAATCAGAAATTACGGTCCAAAAACACTAATTCTAGTAATTAAAACTCATCAAGACATACTTTTTTTGCGGTGTATCCCCTATACCTTTAGAGACAAAATGTTTATTTCATCAATACAAACTTTTGATTTGATGGTAATTCTTGCTTCGTCTTAGACCAGAAACGATTCATCGATTAATTAAATACTTGTTACTTACTTATTAAAAATACTTGACAAGATTATGTAAAGTTGACTAAATGAATTTCATGTTTGGTCCACTAAATTTACATGACATATTTGTCAACTAAAATTAAACTAGTAATCAAAAACTAGTAGTAAAAATAGATTTAGATAATTAGATTATTGTCAAAAGGCTAAGACTAAAGCATGTTGAAAAGGAGCACTAAACGCAAACAAACAAATCATCTCTTATCTGATGTATTCTAACTTGTGACATGATGAAGAGAATATTATTATCATTCCCGATCACATACCTATACATAACGCACCACTATTTCATTTTGTTTTTGTGGGACTCGCCTTCTTTTCGTTGAAACGGGAGGCTCCACGCTGTCAGGAAGCGCACGCACAGCGGGGCCAGGCCAGTCTGTGCAGCCAGGGTTCGAGGGAGTAGAGTGAGCCACAGCAGAGAGAGCGCTCTGACAGAGGATCAGAGATGAGTGGGAGGTCAGAGGTCACAGTGTACAGCTGTGGAGAAAAGAAGAGCATTCGCAAACACAGGGCAGAAATATATCAAACCGTACAGTATGATACGGAGCACGGCTGTTCTACTGAATCAAGTCTGTTGCTGCTGATCTGATCCCTGGAACACACATCTGTAGTTTCATATGGCTCTAGTTTTGTGACAGTTGCACCTTTATCTGTGTAGCAAAGCACAGGTGGATTATGTCTGAATCTGTTTAGAGCACAGGTGTCAAGCACAAGGCCCCTGACTTATAGAGCACAAATTCCTGAGCATGTCAAAAAAAAAAAAAGCAGTCTCTAGCCCATTCCTGTCAGGAGTTATGGATGTTTAAATAAACCAAAATGCTCAGTCCAGCCGCTGTCCAGCAGAGGGCACTGACACTGTACCATTATAAAAGCTACAATAACAGGTGTTCTGTCACTGGTAAAAGTGTTGTTTTTAGTGTTTTACAGCCCCCTGGTGACACAGGCTGGTAATACAAGAGAAGCCGTTATTATTATTTATTAGGCTACAGTCCTGTGGGGCTTTGACCAATTTTAAAATGTCAATCAAATGTGCTGAATTATCACAGTGCTAATTATTATCATTAATTTATAGAAAACATGTTTTGTCAATACAAACTTTCCTCTTTATAATATATGCGGCCCGTGACCCGCCATCATAGGTGAATTTCAGCCCACGACCCAAATGAGTTTGACACCCCTGGTTTAGAGCATTTGGTGGAGAGATAGCGACGCAAATACGAAAGCACAACAAATTAATTTTGTGTTAATTTTGGCAATTAAAACTTTTTGTCACAATTTTAGCCAAAGTAGTTATTTTTTTCTGATTTAAAATGAGACTAAAACTAAATTAAAATTTGTAATGTTGATGAGGCTGTGGCTAGAATGTCCACTTTTGTTTTTTTTAGTATTTAGTATCTTATCCTTGTATTTTAATTTATACTTGTAAATGTGTATATTCTCAGACATGTATGAGTACCTATATCCTGATTTCTTTCTTTATTCTATTCTCACATTTATTATTTTATTGTTATTTTAAGATCCATTCATCCATCTTCTTCCGCTTATCCGTTGGATACACTGCACCAGTCCCTTATGGCTCCTCCTGCAGGCGGTGAGTCCACGGGAGGACGACCTCACAACGGACGACGTAACCGGCCTTGATGGTCTCATAATAAGGGGCTTCTGAACCGCTCTTGGTCTGACCCGTCACCTAGGACCTGTTTGCCCTGGGAGACCCTTCCAGGAGCAAAATGCCCCAGGCAACAGCTCCTAGGACTGTTCAGGTGCTCAAACCCCTCCACCACGATAAGGTGGCGGTTCTAGGAGGGGTATTTTAAGATTGTTATTTTTATTTTAAGATTACTATTTGAGCTACTGTGACAATTTCCCTTGTGGATCAGGAAAGTCTAAGTCTAAAGATCCCCATGTCATTTAAAATCACTGACAAAGGTATGTCTGTGCTTTGTTCATATGGGAGATTATGCATGAAACAGAGAATATACTGTAGTTAAATACTGTATGTGCGAATATACCATGTAAATGTAAAGTTAAATAAATTTAAAAAATACCCACAGCTAATGCCACAATGCAGAACACTCCAGGGTCCAAAGCTGTAAAAAGCAAAGCAGAAATACATCATACCAAAAACGTTCCCAATGCAATATATTCATTTTATTTTTTTTACAGGGGGTTGTTAAATGAAAGAATTTGGAAGAGCACTGAACACATTTATTCGGCTGTTTAGAGTCAAAACAAAGCAGCGGCATCTCCATGGAGACGGCCTGGTGGTGTCCCGCTCCGATCAAAAGTCAAGTCTGATAAGACACCAGCGCGCTCACTGTTAAGTTGCAGATGTGTGGGGGGGGGGGGTTCTTCCACTAACAAAACACTTCATAAAATAGTCGTCTTTGGTTTGCTGGCGAGTTGTCCACTAATACAGGGATTCTCAAATTCAGTGTTGGGAATTCAGTCAAATATCAAATGAAGAGAAAACAGATAAGTGCCACAGACAAAAATCAAGGTATGCTTGTAATTTTCTCTTTCTGTAGCATGACCATATATATTTTAGTTAATCAGAAATATTAAGCGAAATTAACTGGTTTACACGTTTATATACATGTTCTAAACTGGATTGTATATGTTCTGCTGTCCGAAAGTAGTGTAATGCCCGGTTCACACGGCAGGATAATTAGGCCGATTTTAGCCCTGATTCTCCTCTTCCGACAATCGCAAGGATTCCCCAATTAACGTGAGATAATCTTAACAGATATTCGTGCTGTGTGTGGTGTGTTACGACGGCTCTCGTTTGATTGGAAGGATGTTGCGACCCCTCGGGGATATTCAACATGTTGGATTGTTTTGGCCCGAGTTCCCCTTGTGTGTGGTGTGTGTCCTGAGCAACTGTAGTGTGTAGCCAATCACAACGCAGAAACATCATAAAGACAGAGACAACATAAACATTGATTCTAAAATTAAAATTCTGAAATGAATGAAAGTTTATTTCAATGGTAATTAATCCGTGTTGTACGTAACAACATTTCTATGAGAGAAAACAACTCACCTCCAGATCATAATGTAGCAACCAGCAAGTACAGTCCATGCTCGCGCTGTCTCCTCTCCTTTGACCAGCGGCAGCGCCTTTTCTTTTTATATACTTTTTTTCCTGTTAAAAACAAACTACAAACTATATAATAATATAATAATAATCTTTATTTATAAAGCACTTTTAAAAAACTAGTTTACAAAGTGCTGAACAGCAGCAAGCAACAACAGTTAAAATAAACAAGGTATACCAGCAACACACCACAAGAATAAATAAAACAGATTAAGAAAATAGAACTATTAAATTATACAAAAGCCAATCTATAAAAGTGAGTTTTAAGAAGAGATTTAAAAGATGATACTGATGGAGCAAGCCGTATCTCCTCAGGCAGGTCATTCCAAAGTCGAGGCGCCCGGACCGAAAAGGCTCGATCACCCTTCGTCCGGAGCCTCGACTTCGGAACAGCAAGCAGGGACCTGCCTGAGGCCCTGTTTGTTTACTCTGAATTTGCGTTTCATCTCGAGAGGTTTTGCGAGATTTCCCTTTGGCATGGGAAAGGTTCGCAAGTGAAATCTGTTGATGTGTGATGTGTTGATGTTGCTGTGTGGCTGCACCACACACTGTACGACCAAACGTGCCATAGCCACGTTTTTTTATCGCCATGTGTCACATGTGTCTCTCTCAGATTTGGAAAATGGGCCGACAATTTTTAAATCTTGCCGTGTGAACCAGGCTTAAGAGGCAATACCTTTTAACAGTGCATGTGGGCCACTTTACTTCATGGCCACAAAGGTTTAGTAACCCCTGCACCAGTAATTCTCCGTCTTCCAGTGTGACTAGGGGCGAGAACTTAATCTTAATGACTTCTCCGTCTTCCCCGTCAGTTGCCTCAGAGCAGGAACATGGCAATACACACCCTGTAAGCATGGAAAAAAAAACCTTCTCCCTATGTAACACTTAAAATAGACTCCAATCCAGAGGCTAACTTCAGTTCCGCCGGCTGCCCCCCCCGTTACTTAACACATCATGATTGTACCAGTACCTGCGCCGCAAATTAAATAACTCTGAAATTAAGGCCGCTTGAAATTCAGGTGCCGAGTGAGTCACGGAGATCAATAGGCAAAGGTTTTAATTTCACACTCAGCGAGGGAGAGCGCCTTTCATCACTGAGGCTCCAGACGCCTCAGTCCGGCTCCCATTGCGCTCCAACAAATTATAGACCTCGGAGATGAAGCGGGGGGGGATCTTTCACATTACGCCTAATAGTGACAAATGAGACTGGATGATAGCTGCAGCACATCCATAACTGTGTGCCAGTCTTTTTGGCAAATACCATTAACACGAGACAGTTTGCCAGGCCAATCAAAATTATAAACTGCTTTTTTTTGTCCCATCACAAAGTATACTCTCCGCTTCCTTGTCTCCTTGGTCACTAATTGCGCGTCCCGGCACCCTCCGTCTTGTCGGGGATGTTAGCGCGATATTTAGAGTGAAATGTTGTCACAGTCAACATAGGGGTGGCTAAATATAAAATGGCTGCTGTTATGCTAATGGTTGCCACTGAATAATTCAAGCGTGGATGATAATAAAAGTGGAGAAAAAGAGCGGGGGGACCTGTCGAGCCACGCCAGCGCAGATGTCAGGGCAGGCCACTAATTTGCTGTCAAGCCTCACTTTTCGCCCCCCACTCGGAGCTCTGCGGGAGAGATTAGTAAATATTTTGTCCGTCGTTCGGTCGGGTGTAAATACTGGAGATGACAGTACAGGAAAAGAGTTGAACCAAGAGTTTTTAGAGGAGATTTGCTCAATGTTTTATCTCGAGTTTCTTCCTCAAGTGAAGAGCAGTGCTGGAGTGTTGGCACCGCAGCTATAGGGGCAACGCTCGGCACTCAGCAAACAATGTGACAAATCATTATTTTTTATACAGTGTGCGTACAGGAAGTAGTCATATGTTATTTCTTTTATTTCTTTTATTCTTAGACAAAACTGGACTCCGGCTGTATGAGAGGCTGTATGTCTATCTCACAGGTAAATAATGGAATTTACCACATAAACTTTAGCCAAGTCTACCATCTGTATTTAAAATGTGCATGTATTATTGAGGCGTGAACATTTTTCACCAATAGAAAATATTATACATTAATCAAAGAAATATTTCAAATAGCCATGGAAACTGAATCTTCATGGTTTTCTTGTACTTATTTTTTTGTTTTGTCTCTTGCTTTATGTGACAGGTTGCGCTTCTAGCCAGCCCAGCCCACGGCGTATTCCTCTGATTCACCTGTATGTACCGTATCTACCCTACCCTGGAGGTCTTGCTTTTCCACATGTGACATGGGCTACTGTTTAGGGGGCTCTGCTCCTCAAGAGCAGAGCACAGACACTGTAAAGAAACCAACAGTCTGGAACACGATGAGAACACTGTGGACTGCCTTTTGATGGACTCCATTAATTTATCCTGAAGCTCCTAGAGCACTGGTTCCCAGTCTGGGGAGTCCTCAGAGACACTTCAAGGGGGCCTCCAAAGGTTGTCCACAAATGACATCCAAATAAATGTTATGATGAACTGTTTATGAATTGGTTTTATATACTATTTACCATATTCTCACTGCCTCCTTGTATTGAATGTACAATTAAGCAAAAACCATTGGAAAACCATGACATTTTCTTTTAAAGAACGAGCATTCTAATCATCATGGGGCCCCAAGAGAACTTTTTGATGTATGAGGGGGCCGTGACAATCTCAAGTTTGGGAATGGCTGTTCTAGAGCTAAGAAGCTGTTAAAAAACGATGAAGGTAAGCTACATGCTAATGTTATGCTAACACCAGCTAAAGTTTGGCTAACAGTGGCTAGTGCCATCGATCGGCAAAATCACCTTTTAATCTGGTAGGAAGTGGCTGCTTGTGCGAGGGCTGTCTTCTCTCTCCTCTGACAAATCAGAGGCCAGCAGTATGTTCACGTCATGCTAGTATCAGTTCAGCTTGCTTGGTCATCTGGTTTTATGGGTCTGGCATGTGGAAACAAAAGACTAAGCGGTTAGACCAGGCACTGGGCCGGAACTGCCAGTGGAAAAGCGGTTGCTGTACTGCAGGCGGTCCCATCATGGCACTTCCTTGTTAGCGACTAACCTGCTAAAAATACAACCCAGATGTGTAAATTGTACTTGTAAACTACACAAATTTAACTCTCAATTACCCTTCTAGTGTTATACGGTAAGTTATATTGTATTGATCCTCGTAGGGAAATTTGTTCATTGAATTTGACCTATCCTTCAATGCCAGAGACAACTCATCAGGATCACCAGGCAGCCATGTGCTCAGCACCCAGAGAACCATCTCTAGATCTTGAACTGCAGGCTAATGATCAAAATCACATGGCTGAAGGATGGTCCTGGAGTCGAACCCAGGACCTTCTTACTGCGAAGCAAGAGCACTAACAATTCAGTCACAGCTGGCGATGATGATGGGGTTGGTATGAGTATTTATTTGCTCTCATTACTTATAGGTCAATTAGTAAATAAGTACTTAAAAATAATAACAGCTGACACTATTACGTTTTAAAGGTCAGATTTACATTGTATCCACTTCTGTTTGGTTACATTTACTTCACGTCCAAGTTTTCATTCCCTTCATTGTAGAGGGTAGATGTTCTGTAGTTGTGGCCACTCTTGTGGCCACTCTTGTGGCTAAAACATCTTCTACATTCACTAACCCAATTATTAGATCTCATGTGTTTATTTAAAATCTGGCAATCTGAGGATCAAAATCTTATGTATTTCATCTGTCAGTCCATTTGTTGATTTTTTTTTACCAACCAGAACTCCAGAAATTGGATAAAGATCAGATTTCCGGTGTGCATGTAAACAACCAGTGAAGAAGAATTGGTCAACATACTGTACAATCTATAGTAACAAGAAAAATGTATGAACACCAGTAAATAGACACCAGACAAACAATGGCTGTGTATAATTGCCTGACGATGATTGTTTTAATGAGACGTGAGCACCAACACATCATATTAGCTGTAATTACTGTTGTGAGTGGATGCAACTCATTTGAATCTAGTCAGTTTTCTGTCACTGTACGCATGACAATTTCCGTGTACAAATTCTTGCCACAGCTTTGTTTTCTTAATTGATTTCCATTCACAGAAATCACAAAACACAGTTGACAAGTGGAAGTGTTTAATTTTATTTTACACCTCATTTTACTTCCAACAAGTAAGAATTGACAATGATCAACAGTGGATTTTCTCAAGAACAATCTCCCTCCTCCTGCCCCTGTTTGCTTTGGAAGCAATATAACGTTCATTAGCCACATCTAACTCCTTCCTTTTTAACCGCTGTCGTGGGAGCAGCCGTGCACTGTTCAGCGGCGTCCCTGGGCTTCTCCATTGTATTTCCTTTTGCTTACTCCAGATCCTCCCCATAAATAAAAAGTCCCTTCTTCCTGCCATAATACATCTTAATTCCCAGTATTCCGTGAGGCAAAGCTCGAGCCCTTTATTCTCCAGCTCGGCGTTCCACTGCGGCGCGCTTCCTGGAGTCGGATGCGAAAATGCAAACGTTTCACCTTCGCACTTCAGTTCAATTTAACATTAATGATGCAGCTGCTGCGTCGAGGCATGAGATGAAAGGTATCAGAGAGGGGCTGTTATCGAGAGAGCCTAAATGCCCTCTGTGTGTTCATTAGAAAGATTTCGCGAAACAACACAACTTTATTGATATTAGATGTTTTATTTCACGCTAGGATCTGGTGTGAATTGATTTAAATGTGGGCTGATGGTTATTGTGGTGCCGCTGGTAGGGGTTTGCCTGCTATGTTGCTTCCTAGGATTTGTTTAAAGCTCTGAATGGACTGGCCCCTCATCCAAATGTTCATTCCAGTACGGACTTTGAGGTCCAGCTCCAGCTCGTGGTGCCTAATGTCGTGTACACACCAAATACGTTGCTCGTAGGTCCTCCTGAAGAGAGCTCCGTGATTCAGTGGGTTTTCACAGGCACTTACACATGAGCACAAAGTTATGAATGAAAATGAAGCTTTCTAACCTCCTCTCTCCCCTGCAGAAATCTGGCCTCTGCCCAACTCTCTCTACCTCTCCCCGGCTATGCAGTGAGGATTGAGGAGAAGGGTAAAAACAGCGTATGTGCACAAGGCCTCCCAGTGCGTCCAGCGATCATGTCATAATAAAATCCCATTTATTGGTTTGTGTGTCTTTACTGAAGGGCTCTGTGCCACCACATTTCCGCGTTCACTCCTTCTCCAGCGAGTCTGTGGCTCCACCTTGAACCTAAGTTAATCACTCCAAAAGCTCATGCCGCTCATACGGCAACGCTCAATTCGTGCAAACTGCACCGCGGAAAGTTAGACGCGAGTCGACGCACATTCACATAGGCTTAGCGCGGAAGTTGGCGGCATTTGGTGTGAACGCACCTTCAGACGAGACCAGGGGAAGAGGGCCTTCTCTGTGGTCAGCCCCAGACCCTTCATGTCCAAATAGTGCATGTGACATGTTTTCACATTTTCTTGTTCTTTATACATATGACCACCATGGAAGTATATTTAGTTGCTTTAAATTAGTGAAGGGGTCATTTTAAGTTGATTTCTCTAAAGGCACTATAGAGCTTTGGAATGTGATGTCTAACTGGATCAGGGAAATTTGATCACATAACCCCCTTTCTCCTAGCCTGGCCTTAGCCATCCGTAAACTCCGGTCAATTATCATTTTCCCTACATGTACGCTGGGTCTGATCTCAGTGGCTGCGTTAACATCGGTTGAATTGCGTTGGACCATTCAGCGAGCGGGGGAGGCGGGGGCTGTAGGCCAGGGTAGCGAGTGGGTAAAATCAGATCCAATCGTTTCAAACTTTAAAAAGGAGTTGACTCCTCCCACCTGAAAATGGAGATCAATTGTGTAGGGCCAGACCCTCTGTACGAAATGAGTACGAGCGGATGGTAAGACCAGGCTACCATTCTCCGATCCCTCCATTGGCTCCCTGTGCACTTCTGCATTGATTTTAAAATTCTTTTATTTGTTTTTAAATGTCTGCATGGTCTGGCCCCCCAGTACTTGTGTGACCTCCTTGTTCCCTACGGGACGTCTGAGGTCGGCTGATCAGGCTCGACTGGTTGTTCCTAAGACTAAGAAAAAGCTGAGAGGTGATCGTGCTTTTTCTGTGGCTGGTCCTAAACTTTGGAATGAGCTTCCCCTGAATATCAGACAGACAGATTCACTCCCTGAGAGTTGATTTTTCACTGTGCTCTGCCATTTGTTTTTTCTATTCATGTAATATATTGTGTTTGTGTACAGCACTTTGGTCAACTTTGTTGTTTTTAAAGCGCTCTATAAATAAAGTTGGATTGGATTGGATGTCACGTAATGGGGCGTGGCCAGCAGATTGTGTTGATGTTTATGTGGTTGAGACGCCATCTTACCGGTCCAAACAACAAACTGCCAACTGTAGAACTAAGGAAAGATAGATAACAGGATAGTTCAGGCCTGTAGCTGACTGCCATGAGAACGCACCATCTACAAGGGAATAATATTGAAAATGGGATCTGTTTCCATTGTTTTGTGGTCCTGAAAAATAGTGGCATAATTCCCATTATGCACTGCACTGTGATGTCAGTACCAATGCTCTATGGGGAAAGACCAGACAGGTACGCATCAACTCGGACAATCTGATATCACCAAGTAATTAAGAGTCCAGGACCAATGTCAAAGTTGTTTGCCCAGGACCAATGTTACAGCCAGCCAATCAGGGCTCAGTTTTGC
>OMNZ01117310.1:6487-23914 GCA_900303255.1 Lesueurigobius sanzi
GAATTACGACGACACATGCGTTGTCGTCGTTCAAACTGAAGAGGGAGCAACACTGACGTTTTTTAGCAGTAAAATAAGATTTCTACTAATATGCACTAGAATGTCAAAATAGTGACAAGGACCTGTAGCCAACTCTATGAGACACCAACTTTAACTGATTCTCAGCTAAAAAAAAGTTGATTTGGGGTTTAGTGCCTCTTTAAGCTTCTGCCTACTCCTTTTGGGCATCTATATTCATTCATGTATTCTCTTTGGCTTTACTTTCCATGTCAAACTTTGTGAAACTCAGACGTTCAAGACGAATGAATACTTCCATTGGCAGATATCTTTACTTGGCAGGTCAAAATGACTCAAAATAACAAGGTCAAATATTCTTAATTGTCTCATGCAACGTGCTTTGTGACTATGTCTGTAAAAGGTGCTATATAAATAAAGCTCTTTCTCTTAATTTGAGAAAATTCAACTTTTTGCAGTGCAGTTATCGCTATCGTGTTTTCGTCAGGTCCGTGGCTTTAGTAGGCCTCATGAATGTTATACATAAATAATAGTTCTGTGATAGGCAAATACTGTATTCACAAACAGAGCATTGCTTCCTTGCCTCAGTAACATATCTGTCATTTTAATATTAAAAGAAAGATATCCTGATAAGCTACAATTATACAAATCTATTTCACTTGAAAAGAGAAAAAATCTGCCAGTGGAGAAAGGAAATAACACGCACCTTCACCAAATCCATCCTCCACATCCATACTGTCATCTTCCTCCTCTTCGTTGTCGTAGTTATAGTTGGGGTCGTAGGCCATGAACTTAAGACACAGCTGGGTCACTGTTGAAATGTGGTGCGACATTTCTTTGGGGCACCTGTTAAAAATGAATCATACCTCAGCCACATATTCATTTAGAAATGCCAAATGTGATGCATGTATTATGCAAAAGTGGGTAACCTCCTTATAAAGGCCTCAAAGGCCTGGAAACAGTACTCTCTGAGCTCGTCGTCCTCCACACTGGTCAGCTTCACCACCATGGGAATTAGCTTCTCTAAATGTTCAGCTGAAACACACATAAAGAAAATAATAATAACAGCGTTAAGTTACCAACAGAGCATCATATTCAAAGGAAACAGATAAAAAGTTGTTCATTTATGTTAAAGGGTTGAGGAGGAAACAGGAAGTTGGTGGGAGGGGCTTTCAAAGAGGGGAGAGTGGGAAATTTGGGGCTTTTCACTCTGTCCTACTGCTGCCTGAGAGCAGAGAGCAACCAAGCCATGGAGCTTGGAGCACTGACCTGGGTGTGCAGATTGAACTAAAAAGGTAAATGCCAGCAGGCCCGGATCTACAGGGGTGCAAACGGGTGCACTGCAACCTCATATTTAAAAGTTTGCACCCTTTTTCAATGTATTTTAATGGCAAGGGTGTATATTTGCACCCCTATGAAACACAAATGCACCCTCAGTCAGTTCGTTCTGCAGCCGGCGCTGAATGCCAGTTGATTAAACATAAGAGCAAATAAAAGCCACTAAAATAATACTCCCATTGTTCACTCAGGTCCCAGCCACCTGCAGGCCTCAACATAGAAGTGCAATATATCTCCTGGCTGTCTGCCATTTTAATATGCAACTTTTGATGAATGAATTTTATCGAGCTTTGTTAAATAAACACTGCCACTTCTTAATTGACAAACTTTTCAGCTGCCCTTCACCAACCTGAGCCGAGCCGCGCACTGTTTTCATTTGATTTGGGAGTGTGACTGACACAGAATCAGCCATGGCAGTTGTTGCATGCATCTTCCACCTGTGACATTCACCTGCAGCACCAACAGCACTGCTGCCTCTTAAGGCTGGGCGATTATGAGAAAAATAATAATCTCCATTATTTTTATGATTATTATTATATTATGATTATGCGGACGCCATGGAATCAACCATGTAGGTTAACTGGAAACAACTGAGCATTTACCGCTTATTTTTCTGCAGATGGATTGGCTAGTTGGCTTGATGATTAAAGCTCACCACGCGATTATCGTAATTGACCTTTTTTAATATCGAGATTTGATTAAAATCAGATTAATTGCCCAGCCCTACTGCCTCTCCAATCTCTCGTCACCTCGTCGGGAACATTGGGACTTTTTTACAGTGGAACATCAGTGTCGGGGAACATAGGTACGCACTTATAGACAGGTGTGGTCTATATATGAACTTTTTTCTTTTCAAATTTGGTGGGTGCAGCTTATACTCAGGTGCGCTCAATAGGCCGGAAAATCATTTGTGTCACTAATTTTTACTTCTACTGGAGTAGAATTGTTTTAATATAGCTTATAACTAATTGTTTTGGCTACTCTAACCACCTCTGGGTAACTCCCAAAATGCAGATTTTAGACTTATGTATGTAATATATCTGTAATTACTGGGTTTATCCACTTGAACTGGTACAAAGTTCAATGTTTTCTCTGTCAGCAAAGGAACACAGACGCAATTATTTTCTCATAACAGTCCCTAAAAATGGTTTTAAATTAAAAATTAAGTTAAAAAAAAGTTAAGTTAAAAATTAAATTTAAAAAAAGTGTGATCTTGGTCAATTGTAAGGTTTCAGTCAAAAGATGAATATGGCAGCTTTGAAGACATAATCTGCAAAATAATAAAGGACATTTATACATTTTCAGTTTGGACATTATTATTTCCTTGTTCCTCCTTTTCTCAGACACGAGGCCAACACTTGTGTGAAGCTTCTTACCGACTCGATGTCCTCCTTGGCGGCTTATCGTGGCGAGACACTGAATGTACGTTCGGGACAGTGAGGTGGGAGGGGCCTTGGCTAGCTCTGTCATCAGGTGTTCGGTCAGCTGAGAGAAGAGGGCGGGGCTACAGCTGGGCACCAGGTGGCCCAGAGCCAAGATGGAGCGCTTCCTCACTGCCATTCTGGAGCTAGTTAACTATAGGTCGGCAAAAGACATTGTTTATTATATTGTGGCCATTACTGATTTATTTTGAAGGATTGAAAATGGATTTTAAATGCCAAAAATGTACTGTTCCTTTACCTGAGGCAGCAGGCTGGAAAGCAAAGATCCGTGGAAACTGACCAATGCACCACTTAACCTGTATAAAAAAATAAAATCTTTCTTTTCACAATACACACTGTATCTTAATGTGTATCATATCAGCCCTTAAGTGATTTGTGATACATATTAAGCAAATCATCCCAGCCCTAATAAATATGGCCATTTACTCATAAAGATGACATAACTTAGACAGAATGTCTGTTTTGAGTTGCATGATTTACAGATTTACTCAACTGCAATGAATGAAAACAGTAGTTTGATCGTACATCATGCAATGTCTTGCAGCAGAGGTCACATATTAGCGGACCTGAGTCCGGCCTCCAACCTTGTATCTGACTTTTGGACCCGACGAGTAAATCTCCTCAATCAGACGCTGTATGCACTGTTCTCTCCCTCTCTCTCTGTCCCTTTCCAGCCGAGCAGTGGCTATTGCCCAGATTAACAGAAAGGAAAGCTACATCCCACTTTTCATTTTGGTCAAAACGGCCCAGAAATGACTTAGTTAAGGTCCACTAAAGTTTTAAACCGAGCAGATGCAAATTATCTAATTATCTAGTGGAAATAGCGCTGTTTAAGATCGTTCTTAAAAACCTTCACAGCAGAGGAAGAACCAGGTCTGAACCAGGTCTAAACCAGGACTGTGCTTCTATTCACTCCCCACTGTACTATCTGCATTATATCGGCAGCATGTGTAAATCTATTATACTGTAATGAGATGCTTTTAGGAGCCAAAATGTATTTTATTAGAATAAAAATAAATATCTGGTTATAGTTAATTGCACACTTTTCAAAACACAGCTTTATTATATTAAGAAAAAGTATTATTAAAAGGCTAATTAAAAGCATTATCACTGTAAATTGACTCAGTATGTTCCAGACTGTTGCTTGGCAATTGTTTTTCAATCAGACCATTGTGGATTTTAATTCATGAGCCCTGGTCTAAAGCATCTTTACTCTGCTTGACAGAAGGAATTACATGCCCCTGCTCAACAAAAGAAACTGGTAAGTCTCCAGGGCCCAAAATGGCATGAATACACTGTTTATTATACATAGACTACTAGGTTACCCAGAAAATAAGACTCAACATAAAGTAATCTCTTGTGTGCACTGTGAACACATAAGGTAAACTAGAATCCTTCACTGCACAGACCATGATAATATTTTTAGTCCAATTTTGACTGTACCTTCCCAACATGTCTGAGAGGATGTCCAGAGCCTCCAACTGAATGGACACATCTTCCTGTTTTCCCATGGCCTCAATCAGCTGAGAGGTGATTTTCTTACACACTCCAACAGTGAGACTCACTCCTAAAGACAGAAATGTGAAACGAAGAGAAAGATACGATTTTAACAGGGTTGGGGGGATGGCTTGTTATGGGAATCACTATTTTTCACTATTTTTGGGTATTTTCTGGCAGGCTAAAACAATATTTACCACACACAAATAAAGTCGAGTCAAAATGGAGTCCTCATGAATGTTTGACATAGTCTTACATAAGAAAATTGAACAGATTGTCCTGTACAAGTGAAAAACCGGCTCTCGAAGCTCCTCCTCATCTTTGCTCCTCTTCATGTCTCTGTATCTTTATTTGGCTGAACACATCAGTAAATCAGCATTTGCTTAAGTAGTTGTGGAGCAGTTGGAAAGTGTCACACAATGACAGTTATTGTCAACTATTTTGTTATTCCAATTGGTTATTTTCTTAATGAATAACAATGAAATTGTTAATTTGAAACAAGTTTTTGATATATTACTAAGTCTAATAAAGTTGATAAGCACTGTATCTATGAATAAAAATATGGGTCTTGAGCCTGCTCTTTAAAATATAAACGTTCTCTGCAGTTACCCTACATCAGCCAATGCTAAACATGAGAGTATGGCGGCCCCCTCATAAATCCAAAGATCTCTCAGAGCCCACTATGATTAGATGCCTGCGAGTAGATTTTTTGAATATGAATTCTTCCTAAACCCAGATAAAACAGAAGTGTCTGACCTGTGGTGGACAGGGGCAGCTCGGAGATGACCGTCTTCAGGCCCATGCTGGAGATGTCTCGAAGCTGCTCTTTGTCCGACGTCATGTTTGAACAAAGTGTGTCCACCATTATCTCCACCTGGGGTTCCTTCACTTTACTCACCAGAGGAGCAAGGCTGGAGAGAAAGGACAGCATTAATGACCTCATACGGGGCTGAGGAAATCTGGAAAAGATGTTTCTTTAAATTCATTCTGACGAGTGAAATAAAACATTAACAGATAAACTAATATTTAAAGTTGGAGACATTTTCTTCCCACTGCTTTTTTGGATTGAAACAGGCCTAAATGACTCTTTTGATGTTGATGGTTGCATGCTCAGAGGTCTAGTGTGTGCGAGTTGATTGATTTTACCATTTCACAGCCAGGTTTTGCACTTCTCCATTCTTGTCTTCGAGCAGCCTCAGCAACATGGACACCACCTTCTTCTCAATGTCCTCATCCAGCTTTATACTGTCCTTCTGCAGCTCCAGCATCAAGTCACTGGTGGCCATGAACCTAGGCATATCACACATTAGATTTTGGTCCAGTTTGTGCTCTTAATAAATAAACTTTCACCTGGAGACAAATAAATGTCCTAATCTGTACGATAAGAAGTCTAATTGTTGCACTGATTCAGCATTTCTCTATAGAACTATATGGGAAATTGTAACTTCAATGATCATTTTCTCAAAATGCATTTTTCTCACAGTGTGGCGATTACATCTGCATTTAGTAGCTCCTACAGACTGATTTATTGAGTTTTGAACCACAAAATTGAGGCAAATTTGTTTTTTCTTTAGGGAACAGAAGGGAATCTTTTTTGTATAGCGCTTTTACAGATTTATTCACTAATAACGAAATAAAATGTCCAAAACCCCCTCTGCACTGTACAAATATTTGTAACTAATATATCAACAAAATAACACCATAAATTTAATCCTGGCTCTATCCATTTTTTATAATTTGTCACCAAAATATAGGCAATGATTCATATTTTAATTAAACTTATTTTAACACTATTTACTGTTATAATATAAATATATATAATATTTGAATAAAATGTAGTGAGCAATAGATTTTTCAAACTCTTAGTTAGGTGCTGAAACTATTATTGTTTGTTTTGGGTTTTTTTTGCCTAAATGAAGATGTAGAACAGGGATCTCCAATCAATAGCTCGCCAAAGACTTTCTACATTTCTACATACGCTTGATGAGTCAAATTTTACACGCATTTTTTTGTTCTGAACAAAATATCTCCACACATTTAGCTGAATCTAGCAAAGTATAAAGCGAGAAATACTGCAATTATGTTTTATTGTATGTTGACTTATACATGTTTCATTGAAGCAGGTTGGAGACCCCTGATGTCCCCCCCTGACTCTTTGCTTGTCTGATTTTAGTTATAAAAGCGCTATATATGTTATAATGTGATGTCATATCGCAAAGCATCATGGGATTAGCAGAACGTTTTTCCATAATAAACTAATGGAGGTTTTAAAAGGTTATCGTTCATATAAAATCATTCTGACACTACAGTGAGTTAGATGTATTTACCAGAGTGACTCAGCAGCTAACGGAGCTGTTCCACGGCTCTTTTCTCCACTTTTTATTACGTTTCTTGCCAATGTTAGTCTCTGGATAATGTTTGCTAGTAGCTGCAAACATGGCGGATTTCCATGGCAACAGTGGGTTTTCCCGAACTCTATTGCTAATTTCCATCTGCAGTCCTCATTAAAATACACATTTCAAACAAATCTTACAGTAGCATTAGTAACGTTATTAATCTATTATTAACATTAGATTAGCCACTAAATACATATGATCTAGTTTAGCTTTTTATATTTGCTGAAGCAGCGAGGAAATTTGACTTGTTTTATCATTAGAGCAAAATAAATATTATATTGTAAATATACTGAAAACTTAATGAAAGTAAAGATTGTTCAAAAATGTGGATATAGCATGTAAAAACTATTTCAAATTGCTTGAATGCTGCATAATTGCTTACTTTAAATATGGACTGACATGGGCTTAAGAAGAGACTAGCATTCACTATAACCCATTTAAATGGTTTGCTCTTTACAAGCTTGAGTGGAGTTTAGTAATTTTTCATTCAGTTCATATTTGGAAATAGTGTGCTAGCATATATATAAAGGTTTGTGAAGTGTCTTGCTCAAGGACAAAACAACTTTATGACACATAGAAATGCGCAATAGTCATTTTTCATTCGGTGCATATTTGGTAGTACACTAGCATATATAAAGGTGGGTGAAGTGTCTTGCTCAAGGACAAAACAACTTTAGGACACACAAGAAACACATAATAAAGTCATTTTTCATTCAGTTCATATTTTGTAGTACACTAAAAGTGGGTGAAATGTCTTGCTCAAGGGCAAAACAACTTTGAGACACATAATAAAATAATAAAAGATTTACAGATGCCATTGGGTCACAATTGTTGTCTTAAAAAGTCCACGATGTCTGACCAACGTGTCTCACTGTGGGTAGAACCAAAAACTGTCATCTCATTGTCAGCAGGAGCTGGGTCAGGCAAAGTTAACTACCTTCTTACCTAAAATCTTTGTCAGTGGATGTCATTTTCTCCAGTAAGTTGGAGATGTGGTAGGTTACACTCGACATCGAGATATTCTTGCGGCTGTCACAACCCCTGAGAGAAAAATAAAAAAGATTTAACCTAAAAACATGGCGAGGTAGAGTAAGTCCAGACAGCAATGGGGGAACTTGACACTTGGTAGTGGGATAGTCAGGTAAAAATAGAAATGAAAGTCCCGGTGTAATGTCGCCATCGTGTGGAGGAAATTACCATTCACATATACCGTATGAATGAATTGTGAAAACGAATTATAAAAGCTATTTTGTGTGCTAAACTCGCAACTTTGCATAGTTTACGGAACGTTATTATCCAGCTAACGGACAACGGACACTCTAAAATCAGGAAATCATCATAACGTTGGCATTTATTTTTAGCTTAGTTATTGATTTTTTTTTTTTTTAGTAAATAAAAATAAAAATAAAAATGCTAAAATAAAATCACATAGTTAAAAAAATTGGATGTACCTTCGCCTTTTCGCGGGAGTCATGACGCAAACCTCTTTTTCTGACCTTGTTTCTAGTCGGACCTGAAAGCGGAGCGGACGCGTTGGGCAGGGGCTTGATGCCACGTCGGAACAAGAAGGGAGCCGACTGATTCATTCAATAAAAGTCAAATAGATTTTCCCCTGTGTGCATTTTTGCTCATAATCAGCCATGGTAAGAATTCAAGTAATCTGTTCAATGTTAAACGTGGGGACGTCTGGTCAGCGTTGCCGTTAGTAGCCTCCTCTGCTCGCTGACGTTGTAGTTAGCATTAGCCGATTAGCATCCCTGAATAGACTGTACTTAAAAACTTAACTTTATCGGATTGATTTTATTTGGCTAGTGTCTTCCTCATGTGTGTGCATTTTGCTTTCCAGGTGTCCGTAATTAACACAGTGGATACATCCCACGAGGACATGATCGTAAGTTTTTAATCTAAAATCGCGAACATAACAAACTTGACAGGCACAGTACAGGGCTGATATTCTAATCTTAATGTAACCGATCTTGATTGTTTAGAAATGAAAACAAAAGTCCATGGTGTTCATATCGCTATTGATTTATTATCACTAACAGCTGGCTAGCAGTACTTTTGACTTTTAGCGTAATCAGAATAGTCTTTTTGCCTTTGTCAGAGGATTCAGATTAGGATTTGTTTTATTTGCGGTGTTCACGTAGCTACAATATGAAACGTAAACTTGCAATAATGACGAATAATAAACTATTTAAAAAATGTAAACAAAATATAAATTACAAGGGCATGCTTGAAAATAGAGTTCGGAAATGTGATGTCATATCGCTAAGCATGATGGGATTAGCAGAACGTTTTTTCCATAATAAACCAATGGAGGTATTAAAAGGCAAAAATACTGGAGTAATCGTTTGTATAAAAGCATTCTGACACTACAGTGAGTTAGATGTGTTTACCAGCAGGGACTGAGGAGCTAACGGAGCTGTTCCACGGCTGCTTTTTACACTTTTTTATAATGTTTCTTGCCAATGTTAGTTTATGAATAATGTTTGTTAGTAGCTGCAAACATGGAGGACAAAACAAAATGTGATAAAATGGTACGTTTAACACACAAAACAGCTGCATTAATTTACAGATGAACATTAGCAGCAGATGTCATGTTAAAATTATAATAATAGAGGTATGGTAAACTTTATTGTCCCTGAGAGGAAATATGTCATATTTGTGTCTACAAGCAAAAGTTGTCCATAGACTTACATTGGCTAGAAACATTATAAAAGGTGAAGAAAAGAGCTGAGCTGCTGAGTCACTGTTGGTAATTACATCTAACACACTGTAGTGTCAAAATGATTTATGTAAATGATAACTCCAGTATTTTAACTTTTGAAACTTCCATTGGTTTATTATGGAAAAACCTGCCATAATACTTTGCGATATTCAGGTTCAGGTTCATAGTTTTGCATAGCCACCACATTATTTAAAGTTACAAAGCTTAAAAGCATTAAGTAACATATTACAAATGCTTGAATTCCTCCTTTTACATTAGGACTTGCATAAGAGGTCAAGGACCACATGTCCGATTACGACTGCTGTGAGGAGAACGGAGAATCTGAAGCTATATTATAATTGTTTACCTTAATAGCTCTTAACTTATGATGACAAGATTATCCACCTTGTAAACTGGGACACAATTCATCACAGTGTAACAGCTGTTTAACGTATGGTAATGACATGTAACGGCAGCAAAGAGATTGATTTGAGATTTTTATTTGGTTTGTACTTTATCAATGGCATTCATGTGTTCCAAATGCATAGATTTTTAAGCAAAGTGTGTTACTTTGGGATTATATTGATCAAAAATTGGGACATCTGGGACAGGGCACGTGTCAAACTGGAACAGATCAATGGTTTTGAAGAAATTTATGAAGACACGGGACAGAGGGCTCAAAACCTAACTATCTTAACTATAATAATGACTTGATTAATTGTTTAACGTCTAGTATATTGGGTCTGTAGGTGATGTCACACTTACGACATGGCAAATACTTAGTGATAGATGCAATTCTTCATTGATATTGTTTGCTAACATTTAGTCCAGAATTCAGAACATTGTGGATTTTTTCCCTAGAATAAAATTGAAGTATGTGTGCGGACGAACTCTTTGGATAAAGAGCGAAACGTCCTACACTTCTACTACAGAGTACAGATGAAGACTGAAGAATCTCTGCCTACGATTGACTAATGTTTAATTTCAGCATGATGCCCAAATGGACTACTACGGGACGCGGCTGGCCACCTGCTCCTCAGACCGAACTGTGAAGATTTTCGACGTCAGGAATGGAGGACAGATCTTGGTAGCAGACCTCAGAGGGTAAGATTCATTTGTCTTTTTATTTGAACATCCGAGTTTCACAAAGTTCGACATGGAAGAAAAGTTCAGCATGGTAAGCAAAGCCAAAGAGAATACATAAATTAATGCATATCTGATCTAGTGTTGTAACGATACTAAAATTTGAAACTCGATTTCGATACTGAAAACAAAAAAACTCTATCGATTTCAATACTAGTGTGAAGAGAAGAAAAAAAATCACCTTTTCATTTACAATTCTTTGTGGTACAACATTACCTTTTCAAACAGTGGAAAAATAGATTATAAATAATTCTGTATTTCAATTTATAAGGCTGGTTAAACACAATATAAACGAAAATGTTCAGCGAGTCATTTTAACACACTAAGATGTAGGAGCAGCATAAATAAGGCCCATTGAAATGCACAGGCTGCTATAGCGCTCCCATTCCTGCACACTCCCATTGTTTTTTACCTCTCCTGTCCCAATCACGGGATCAATGGTAAATGAACTCCTGGAAAATAGCCTCTAATTGTCAACTAAAACAGGCTGTGAAGCGCATCCAGGAGTGTCTGTTGCCAAAGTTTTGCTGGTCTGGTCGGGCCGTCGGAGCATGAAGTTGCAGCTTCTTCCACGCAGCAAATCAAAGCGCCGCTTTGGAGGGAGCATGCGTGAGACGGCAAAAATATCGATACCACAGGAATTGAATATCTCTTCTCGATACCAGCTTTAGTATCGATTTAGTTTTGATTATTTTGACAACCCTCAACAGATCTATGATGCCCAAAAGGAGTAGAAGCTTAAGCTTGTTAGCGCCTGCTCCTTTTTGTATTGACATTGAGTCGTAGATTTACCTTCATTTGCTGTAATCGTTTGTCCTATTGCAGCGACATCAACCACACAACAATTCTGCTAATCCCAAGAAAAGGCCAAAAACACTTCCCCTTTAACTATAATTACAAATATCAATCATTGCCATTATAATGATTTTAATGAACACTATAGTAGAGCTGTGCAATTAATCAAATTAATGCGCTCACACTTGTCCGTTCCAACCGTGCCCAAGCGAGGAAACTACCTGTAGCTGCTGTTGTTTGTGTGACACATGCAGTGCGGCATAAGCTGCTGTTTGTCCGTAAAAACGTTAACAATCTATCAGTCACTGGTGAGAAGGCACTGGTTCATGTTCACCTTTTAGGAAGCAGCAGGTTTGGAGCCTCTTGTATCTTTTGTCCTGCTGCTCCTTGTGCAGATTAATCCAAAACGCAACAGAGAAGAGTCTCCCAAACTCCCATGTTTCTATTTCTCTACATTTCACGTGGCAACTTTTTTTTAGCAAACAGCGCACCACAATGACGTCATCATCTTGCCCGTGTGCAGGTGTGAGTGCAGGCCAGCAGGAGGCAGTGAATATGCACTTTCATAATTATCCAAAAATGTATATTTAGCATTGTTTTGTTTGAAGAAAATACCATCAAACAAATAATCGTTTGAATAATCACGATTTCAATTATGACAAAAATAATCGTGATTATTATTTTTTCTATAATTGAGCAGGCCTACACTATATTATTATTTTTTTAATTATTCATTTGTGAAGTTGCGCTTCATACCCTAACTCGAATGACTAGATTTGAGTTTTTATTGAGTTTTTATTGGTTGAGACATTTCATTCGGTGTGACTTATTTGATCGTTCTTGATGTCTGATATTGATTTGTTTTTGTCCATGCCGACCTTTGAGATGACTTCTGTTATGATATTGGGCACAACAAAAATAAATCGATTGATTGCTTGTTTCAAATATCACTGCTTGCTTGTATATTAATATTTCCTTCCCATTAACCTATCCATTTATTTCCTGCAGCCACGAGGGTCCCGTGTGGCAGGTAGCGTGGGCTCATCCAATGTTCGGCAACATTTTAGCCTCCTGCTCATATGACCGAAAAGTCATCATATGGAAAGAGGAGAACGGCACGTGGGATAAGATGTACGAATACACGGGGCACGAGTCGTCAGGTTGGTTAAATTATTGGTTGTTTTAAAGCTATATCAAAAGATACAAGAATTGTACACAAATCAGAATAGATCCATCCTTAGAAATTTGCTTTTGATGTTCTTGACTCGTGTCTTTTGTGTCTGCAGTAAATTCCGTTTGCTGGGGTCCTTATGAGTTTGGTCTAATCTTGGCTTGTGGCAGTTCAGATGGAGCCATTTCTCTCCTCACTTTTACTGGTGATCAGCAGTGGGACATAAAGAAGATCCCCAATGCACACACTGTACGTTTCAGTCAAGCCCTCCACACACCTAACAGTGAAATAAATCCATATATATATTCCTCGATACATCTTTGCTTGAGATATTGATAGTTTTTCATGTCAAATCTAGCACATGTATTTAGTACTCCTTTACCTCAGATCTTTCTTATTCCCTCTCGGTTGCTCACAGATCGGCTGTAATGCAGTGAGTTGGGCTCCTGCTGTAATCCCCGGCAGCCTCATCGACCAACCAACGGGACAGAAACCAAATTACGTCAAGCGCTTTGTCTCCGGAGGCTGTGACAACCTCGTCAAACTCTGGAAGTAAGTCCTTTGTATCTGGCACACTGTGTTTGTAATGAGTAGAGTATATGCTCAGTGCCATTTACCTTGAACTACGTTTAGGGAGGAGGACGGTCAGTGGAAGGAGGATCAGAAGCTGGAAGCCCACAGTGACTGGGTCAGAGACGTCGGCTGGGCTCCTTCTATTGGTCTGCCCACCAGCACCATCGCCAGCTGCTCCCAGGTCTGACCTAATAAACATTCAGTTGTTTCAACCAGTGTTCATTTTGTCGGCTAAAATATTTCGTCATGATTTTAGTCAAAGTAATAGTTTTGCTGACTAAAATTAGAATAAAACTAACAAGATTTTTCAGACTAAATCTTGACTCAAATTAAATTCTATTTTCGTCAAAAGACTAAGACTTAAACAAAATAAAAATTTGCTGCCAAAATGAACACTGGTTTCAACAACATAATTTTAGTATTTCTCATTAAAAAAGCAGGCCCCATTGAGAGTGCTCTTGTCACTGCTCGTGGTCTGTCCTATTGTCAAACATGTATTGTGTACATGAAGTATTTCCCTTTGAGACAATAAAGTCTAAAGTGTAGAAACGATACAAAATATATTCAAAAGAAAACTCTCTTCTATTCCTTATTGCCAGGACGGCCGTGTGTTCATCTGGACGTGTGATGATCCAGCTGGAAACACGTGGACGGCCAAACTGCTGCACAAGTTCAATGACGTGGTGTGGCACGTGAGCTGGTCCATCACCGGCAACATCCTGGCTGTGTCCGGAGGAGATAATAAGGTCATTCATGCTAATCAACCATTTATATTTTCATTTTATTAGTGTTAACATTTCTGTAAATGCGCCAGTTTTAGCTGTACAGCTAGTTTTCAACAGCAGTCCCTGAGGTCACAGTAAAAACAACAATGATGAATACATGACAATATTAAAACATAAACATAAGCCCATACACAATCATGCAACCAAGACACACAGTTCAGTTATATTTGATATTAGGGGTCTCGCATTATAGAAATGCATTTTATTGCACATGTATTTTTCAAGATATCTGAAATAAAGTTGAATATCTTGTTTATTTTATTTTAACTAAAATAAAATGTTCTGATATTACTATGGACACCATATGGTGTGTCAGTTTCTCCATGTTGGACTGCAGTAGCCTCTTTTCTGTGCAACAAATGAGAGAACGTCCCCCTCCCAAACCGCTCCACAAAGCAAATCGCTCCAGACCCCAGTTCACAAGTGGTCTGAGTTGGGAGCGGCTCAGACACCCATTTAAGAGCAGTTTGGTTTGTTTTCGGCTGTCGAAAACAATCCGCTCCGTCCCTGTCGAAATATAGCTACAATCACAATGTTGTTTTGCACTTTTAAATGTCATGGAAAATCCTGGAAATGACCTGGAATATAATTTCAAGTACAGCGTGGGAACCCTGATTTAAGTTTAGTTTATCTGCATTCATTTCAGCTCGTTCGCTTCGAAGCATGAGCTCAAATGCACCGATTGCAGCTTCTTCAGTTATCGTTAGATTTTGAGGCTAATGTTGTCTTTTTGTTTCTTCATAAAGGTGACTCTGTGGAAGGAGTCCATGGACGGCCAGTGGGCCTGCATCAGCGACGTCAGCAAAGGCCAAGGAGCTGTGTCCACCATCGCAGACACGCAGCAGAACGAACAATAAACAACCAACAAGGCCTGAGTTTAAATCTGTCTGAACTGGACTCTGGGACTAAACGACCTCCAATAACGATGATACACCCACTGGGACGACAAAGGATAATTTATCTACTCTTTGAGGCATGGTTTTAGCAGATGCACTCCGTATACGGGCCCTTGTCAATGCCATATGTCAGATCTTTACTAGATTAAGGCGAGAAACTGCAGGTGAGTAGGGAAAAAATGTAAATTGAGTATCAATTAACTAGTATAAACTATTGGAACTTATTGGAAGTTTTGTCATTTTATGATTTCATATAAAAGTTGGGTATTTTATGCATCAAAATTGCCAATATTTTGGAGATGAAGCTGAATAATGGATAGAGCCAGGTTTAAATTGATGGTTTTATTTGTTTTGTTTTGTTTATGTATTAGTTACAAAGATTTGTTCAGAGGGGATTTTGGATATCTTATTTAGTTTTTGAATAGGCTTATTAGTGAAAAACTCTCTAACAATTCAAATTTTGCCTTGGTAAATCAGGCTAGGAATTAAATATTGAAAAATGTCTCTGAACAAACCTTCAGAATATTGTTAAGTCCAAGACCGTAAAGCAGTCTGTAGGAGCTACAAAAGTGGAGATCAGTATGTAGAAATGCTCTCCATTTTCCACAAGATGTATTGAAAGGCACCCGTATCTAAATTTTGATCCATCCGGGATTTTTTTTTGCTGCTTGTATCAAACATTCCTTGAGACAAAAGGTTAACCCTCGTTTCATCTGCATTTTTTTTTAAATGAAAATACAACAGTATAGTGTATTAAAGCCAACATCCCTGCACAACTGCTCAGAAAAACTAACATAAATGAAAAGAATGACTCAAAATATATGAAATGAGCAAACAAACAATGACTTGGTAAAATTGCAAAGAAAAGAGGTGTTCAAGATGTTGATGAATGTAAGTGACCTTTTATGTGTGAGCCTTTCAGAGATGAACTCACAAAGTCCTTCACACAATTAAAACAGCCCATAACCATAAATGCAAAACCAGTAAAGAAGAATATATAGATCATAGAATTATTAAAAGGACAATAAATATGTTGACAGAAGAAACAATGTGGGCAGATGTGTATTTTTATGTCTTTGGTGGAACTTTCATTTGAGGCCGATGTTTTCAAATGTAAAATCAAAAGCAGGATGTTTTTCATATTTGTAATTAAATATTTGATGATGTTACAATGTAGTGAGTCTTAAACCCAATTGTTTTTTATTTTGCTTTGATTTGAATATTTATCACTTCATTTTTCATGTTGTAGTTTAAAATGGTCAAGTTTTAAATTTAATTTCTAGCTAAGACTTTATTTTTGTCAGTCCAACTTGTGGCTCGCTCCAAGAACATGGAACACATTTTAGATTTTTTAGATTATATTCATTTGATTTGTCATTCTAGGGCGCAGTAAAGGGGTGGAAGGTTAGGGCTATTCTATGGGCCCAGGCTGATGAAGGGCCAAGAAGAGCAGACCCTTTTATTTTTTATCGATATGTTGAACGTGCAAGGGCCCCTCATGCACTCAATGTGTATTTTGTCCGTTTTTACCATATATTTAATATTTAACAAACAAATGTATTTCCCATTTCAGTCACGCCCCTCACAATGGTACATTCCACCTCCGCGGCCCCAGAGCTACTCGAGAGCGTATGCACATGCTCTGGTGCAGCGCAAACAGCAGCACATGCAGCAGGTCACATCAACAGTCAGGGCAAGAAACACTGCAATCAGCAAGATGAGAGCAAGTACACAATGGTAGCACACACATTTCTTAAGTATAGGTTACGCTCAGATCAATAAATTCTATCATGAAAACAAAACAAAGAAGAAACTGTAAACAGGAGAGTTTATGTTAAGTTATAGTTCTTTATAGCTGCTTATTACCTTAAATTTGAATTCTTTTTTGAATGCTTTTACTGATGTAGAGTTTTTTTTAAGGTGTCCTCCAGACAGTTCCAGACATCCTCTCCTCTGACTGAGACGCATCTGCCTTTGGTGTTTGTTCTAACTTTACTTTTTAGATAAACCATGAGTTCCTCTTAGATTATAGCAAGTCTCTCTGGCTTTAAACCTTTCTGGTTTCCTCATCTTTCCTCATTTGAGACCCTGCAGAGCCAGACCATAATAATGGTCCAAATAATTAAATATGCGGACATGCAGTGCAATAAATGGGCAGGACTGAACCAGGACTGAACCAGTTCTAAACCAGGACTGAAACAGGACTAAACAAGGACTGAACCAGTTCTAAACCAGGACTGAACCAGGACTAAACCAGGACTGAACCAGGATTAAACCAAGACTAAACCAGGACTGACCCAGGACTGAACCAGGTCTAAACCAGGACTGAACCAGTTCTAAATCAGGACTATACCAGGACTGAACCAGTTCTAAACCAAGACTGAACCAGTTTTAAACCAGGACTGAACCAAGATTAAACCAAGACTAAACCAGGACTGACCCAGGTCTAAACCAGGACTGACCCAGGTCTAAACCAGGACTGAACCAGGACTGAACCAGGTCAAAACCGGGACTGAACCAGGACTAAACCGGGACTGAACCAGGACTAAATCGGGACTGAACCAGGATTAAACCAGGACTAAACCAGGACTGACCCAGGACTGAACCAGTTCTAAACCAAGACTGAACCAGTTTTAAACCAGGACTAAACCAAGACTGAACCAGGTCTA
>OMNZ01117326.1:0-11246 GCA_900303255.1 Lesueurigobius sanzi
ACGACTCTGAGGACGCAGGAAGAAGTCTCCGCCCTCGGCAACACTTTGGACGACAATATAACGTTATAAAAAGTTATAAAATACAAATAATAATATAATTTTATTCTATATTTTTAAAACCTTTTTTTCCTCAAAATAGTTAGGCCATCAGAGAACGCCACCGTGTTTTTGGACAATACATTTGTTTGGACATTACGTATTTGGACATTAATATTTGTTTGGACACTACATTTGTTTGGACATTACGTATTTGGACATTGCATTTTCTTGGACATTACATTTGCTCATTGTCTCACTGTTCTGATGTCTGTACAGTGCTCTGAGGCCACTCTCATTACAATAATAAATAGCTTTATTAACGCAGTGCAAAGTGTCTTTGGATGTACAGAAAAGAACATACTCAAGGATGAAACAAATGTTCTTCCACTGATGATGGAAGAACATTGTTGATGGAAGAACAACAATTGTTGATGGAAGAACAACAAAATGATCAAACAACCCAATCAAAACTGGTAATTTAAAATGCTTTCCAATCCCATATTAGGCAGTGTTTCTGGATGCATACAGTGTTTTCAATTGCATTATCATTTGTGTCCGCGCTCTCTTCCCAATGGAAATCAACAAGTAATAGGCCAATTCTCTGCGAAGAATTGACACAGGACTGGGACGACTGGATGCGCTACAACAGGGGGATCCATGTGTAGCAGTCATTTGAAGAGTGCGGCTGAAGTCCCCCCTCCCCGGCCCCATCTCAGACGCTCATAAAAGGAGGCAATAAAGAGCGCTACCCCCTCGAGAGTTGATATAGTGGCGCTACTGAGAGCCAGATTAAAGGCTTTATTATATGGTGTCAGATTCAAATTAGTGGTGAATACGCCGTAGTCTAGTGTTTCTACCGCGCTCCGCTATACACATCTTTTCCAGCTCACGGGAGACTCAATTGATTAGGCACTTTAAAATATTTTGGGACACATTTATGTTTTATGCAATGTGAGGGATAATTATTAGCAGCGTATGCCTTTTTCTCAGTTAATGTCTTTCTAAAAGAGGAATGAACAGAAAATGTTCACCAGATACACAGATAGACAGAAGCATGTTAGTTAGCATGTTCGGACTTCAGTATAAAATGTTTAGGTCAAAAACGAAGCAAAAGATACAAGAAGCTGCAAAATTACTCAAAGTTATATGGGCATTTGAATTTGATCTTGGATTTGATCCAATTTGATCAAATTAAGCCACAATGAACGGCTAAACACTTCATACTGAAGTCTGAACATGCTAACTTCCTGCTAACTTTAGCCCACTTTAAAACATCAACTGTCTGCTCTGTGAATCTTCTACAGCAAAAAAATCTCTTGATTTGCATATCTCTTATATCAGACAAATATACAAAACGCATAAATTGTTACTTTTCAGACGTAAATGTGAAGATCTCAGCCGATGTTTCCCCATTAATCTCAATGGACGGAGCCTCTGGTGTCACCGAAAAGGGGGCGTTAACCTTTTCGTTGCTTCTGTCTATACCAGATATGGTTTGTACAGGCAGCAACACCTGTAATAGAGTATTTGCCCAATATTTTAGGAGGTGAAATTAAATTAAATTAAGAAAAAAAAAAACAATCACAGATGGAACTGTGCAAAAACACTGTTAGTGGCGAGTTGTGGGTTATTTATCAACAGTGTTGGGTAAGTTACTTTGAAAAAGTAATTAGTAACAAATTACTTGTTGTTTGTAATTAGTTGCCTTACCTAGTTACTGCCTCAAGCAAGTAACTAAGTTACATTACTTTTGGATTACTTTGTGTCTCAGAAAAAAGAAGATAATCAAATATGTGTTTGTTTTATTAAAGCCATTTAAATAAAGGTCAGCTACAAACACAAAACTGGCTCAAATGGCATAACATTAACAAGAAAGGAAATCAGCCAGGACAATTAAATGAAGGCAGTTTAGTCTCAGAGACGCTGGCTGGTGATGCAAAAACATTTTAAAGAAAATAATACTCTGTGTAAACAGCTGAACTACATTTGTACATGTCAAAAAAGTGCAAAAATGTATGAATTACTGCTGTAATTACCTCGGAATTACCGGGCCATAATCTAAAGTACAGATGGTAGAGTGGGTCGTCTCATGATCGGAAGGTCGGGGTTTGAATCCCGGCTCCTACAGGTGCAGACTGTCGTTGTGTCCTTGGGCAAGGCTTCACCCAATGCCTATGTGTGAGTGGTCGGAGGGACCGTTGGTGCAGATGTGAGCAGCCTCGCTTCTGTCAGTCTACCCCAGGGGAAACTGTGGCTACTAATGTAGCTTACCACCATCAGCATGGAGTGAATGAGCCCCCTCCCTTTCATGTGTGAAGCGCCTTGGGTCTGACTTGTGTCAAATGAAAAGCGCTATACAAATAAGATTCCCTTTCCCCTCCCTTTCCCCTAAAGTGTTACTAAACAAACTTTTATTATGAATTTGATGTAAATGTTTCGCAGACCTTAAGTGAGTATTTTAGTGGGTTGTGGCCAAAAAAGTGTGGGAACCCTTGACATAAATGACTTCTCTCCCCAATTTCTCTCCCTTTGAAACTGAGATCTGCCTCAGAGTCAGTTTGTTCTGGAACCAGAGCTGCTCTCAGAAGTGCTCCTTGGCTCTTGGACAACTCCTCTGCTAATTGTTTTCTGTCCACAGTCTGAAATCTCACAGGGAGCACCTGACCATGTTCAATTCAATTATAGTCCGTCCAAGCTTCCGGATGATTGCTCCTAGAATGATGATTCGAGCTTTGTGATGTTTAGAAATGATTTGCAGATATGACAATTTCAGTCCTTTGTGCATTTCTCTTTCCTTAAGTAATATACAGCAAAAGTTTAAAATTAATACTCAATTTTATTTTTCTATTCACCTGCAGTGTTTCGCCTGTGTATTTTTTTTTCTACTGAAACTTGGATTTTAAGCCACTTTTTTCTGCTCTAAAACTTTGCATGCACCAGCACTTAATTCTCCTCCCACTCATGAAAACACAGACAATAGACAGGAACACAGTGTATCTGAAGATCAGACACTTTCCCAGTACCTGCTCCGAAGCGCTCTTTTCTCCGCTCGCAAACATCTCCGTTTACACAATCACGTCTATTAGCATAAGAACACCTCATCTGGTTCCTCTTGCTACAATGTATAAGGGATTGACTGAAATGCCAAAGTTAGCTTTAAGTTAAGTGCCTATTCATTCTTAAATTGCTTGTGTGCTGCTTACTGTAGCTTGTCAGTGTTTTATTACTGTGCGCTACTGTTTTTGTTATCTTCAAAGTATTTAAAACTGGGTGGAAGACACAGGTGAGAGACCAGATACTGTATAGCCCAAGATCCAGTGGTGGAGGTACTCAAGTACAGATACTGAATTCACTTAAGTAAAAGCAAAGGTGTCAAGATCAATTTCATCTAAAGTAAAAGTATAGAAGTATCCACTTGGAAATGTACTTCATAAGTAAAAAAAAAAAGTATTTCAGACCGATTTATTAAACTGTTGAAAGAGTTAAATGTGTGATTAATTGTATGAAGAATTGTTTTTTGTTTTTTTTATGAAACCAGGACTAAACCAGGTCTAAACCAGTACTAATCCGGGTCTAAATCAGATCTAAACCAGGAGTAAACCTGGTCTAAACCAGATCTAAACCAGGTCTAAACCAGGAGTAAACCTGGTCTAAACCAGGAGTAAACCTGGTCTAAACCAGGTCTAAACCATGTCTAAACCAGGTCTAAACCAGGAGTAAACCCGGTCTAAAAACCAGGAGTAAAACTGGTCTAAATCAGGACTAAACCAGGTCTAAACCAGTACTAAACCAGGTCTAAACCAGATCTAAACCAGGTCTAAACCAGGACTAAACCAGGTCTAAACCAGGACTTAATATTAATATGTACTCAGCAACACGGGTCACTGAAAGGTCAAATATGCACAAATTTCAAGATTGTTTTCACTCAAGTGACATAGTGCACTTTTAAGGCGGATGAAGTGTCTTGGCCCAGGAGCCAGTGTTACCTTGAGTGGAGCTCAGAGCTCCAGTCTGTACCATCTTCTCTCTCTGAAAACGCCCTTGTCTTTTCCTTGAGGCTTGGTATTAAAATGAGTGTCGTTCCACACAGGAGGTGGCTTGTAACGGACGGCTGGTATTCAAATGGCGGCCTCAGCCTCTCGGAGTCAGCTTTTGTTTGTTTTCCAGCGCTGCACAATGAGCTGCTGTGGCGCGAGTTAGGGAAATGACTCGCCGCGGTTTAGGCAGCCTTAGAAAAACACAGCGCCGTAATGTTGGGCCGCGGAGATTAAGGAGCGAGTGCCAGCGGTTTTACACTGTTTCACTGCGGGAAGGCATGTCAAAAACTGTTTTACAAAATCAAAAAGTCAATACGTCGACGATATCCGCGACGCAAGAAAGTGTTCCTTCAAAGATGTAAGAAAGCTGGACGCTGCAGGTGAACAGGGAAAAGCATTTCATTTAGTGATATCTACAGTATTTTGAAACTTTTGTGGTATATGATCAACATAAATGAGAAAAAAAAAATGTATAGCTGGTTTTCCATCATTCTATGTTTTGTATAAAAATGGCCAAAATTGCCTATATTTTCATCAATGAATTCTAAATAATGTAAATGTAATGTAAACAATTGTAATTTTGCCTTGTTTTTCAGGGTTCAAAAGTAAATAATACAATTTTGAAAAATCCCTCTGAATAAACAACAAAGTACAAGACTGGAAAGTTCGGACTCTGATGTTGCATTTTGGGAGAACAGTATTGTAAAGTTTATGGAAATTGATAAGGTTTTGCCATCAATAATTTTGCCTATCGATTTGATTCTTTATCGAGCAGCTAGTGGGTCACTGGTTGCCCGGGGGCCTGCTTGGGTGGGCGGGCGAAGGGGAATGATTCTTCGTGTGCGTGGGCACGCGTGGTAGTGCATGGGGGCATCATTGTGTGCTTTTTGGCTTTGTGTGGCTGAGTGTCTGTGGGAGTTGGAGGGTTGAATGGGGATAAGTTGAGAAGTGGCCAAAAACCTACAGTTCTGCCGACTTTAACCGATCCGTTTTCTCAATTCAATTCAATTCAATTCAATTTTATTTGTATAGCCCAGAATCCTCACGGGGCTTCACAGAAAATAGAAAGACAATTATTAAATATGAATAGTGCTGGGGCATCCCCTGTCCTTAGATCCTCCTTCGCGGCAAGGAAAAACTAAAAAAAAACAAACATTTGGGACAAAAACGAAGAAACCTTGAGAAGACCGAAGACCGACTTACAGTAAAGTAATTAGGTTGCGTTCTTTTGAAATCATAATGAAACAGAAACTACTCAAAATTGTTCAGGAGCAAAGAAAAACTCACTTCAGCTGAAATACAGGAGTCTCTGAAAAAAAAGTTTGTTTCAAGATGTGCACTACTGTATGTAAACTTTTGATCAGGGACATTTGGCTAGTTTCTAGTAAAATAGCATTGACACAACCACTAACCATGAGTCAAATAAAGGTTTGTGCGTTATCATTCATATTCTATGAAATTCTGCCAGGGTATGTAAACTGTTGAGCAAAACTGTATGAACTAAAGGTCTAATTCTTTTCTCATAAATAAACGTGACAATATTCAAAAACATGTGCCAGTGGAAAGGACTTTCAGCCATAAGAATAATCTGTCAGCTTTATGAATCCATCACCAAATCATGATCCAGTGCAACATTTGTCAATTTCCTTCTTGAACATTTTCCAAACACTGCTCCTCTCCCATAGAGTTGTATGAAATAGAATCCGATAACGTGAACGCAACCTATTGTAGAGACATATACCAACTGCTAAGAACCAAACGCAAGCAATTCCTGGTCCAACATTAGTCACTGATGTTCCAAAATAAGCTTCAACACCACAAGCCTTCTTTTTTTTTTTTCTTTTTTTACTGTGCGCTTGTTTCAAATCAACCAAACCACACATCGCCAAAGAAAACTACCCAAACAAAAACACTTCATAATGAGTGACTTTTTTTCCATCTACACGCTGCGGCGCATTTCTCCCATCATCAAGAAGATATTCCCACATCCCGCTGCCCCATAGCGCGCATCCCTTCAGCGGCGGCGCGCGCCAGTATCCTCACACTTAAACCACCTCAGCTCCCGCCGGCCGCCCGCCAGCCCCTCGTTTCACATTCACCGGACGGACTTTCTGAGCTGCGCCTGGACGTGAAGTCATCGCTGGGGCACGGGACGGAGGGAGGGAGGGAGGGGGGGCGGGATGGGGTGGTGGGGGTTCAATGTGGCGGGGGGTAACCGGGATCGATGCGGCCAGTCGGGGGAGCTTTTCAAACCCTTCCAATCAGCAGTTTGCAACTCATTCAATTCACTGTGGGCTTTTGTTCCAACGCTGCAGTCGTGGCGCACACGCTTGGATCACGCAGACAGAACGCAGAGTGATATATCATATTGATTATTGTTCACTGGGATGACATCACCTTGCAAGTGCACACTCCGGATTTACCAAACAAAGCCAAAAAAAAAAAAAAAAAAGTGCATAAAACTCCTTCACTTTGTCGGATATGCAAACTCTAAATGAGAAAATACTATAGTTGAAATAGTTTGTCACATGTGGCCCCTTTTTGACAGACTTTCTTCAGTTGACTCTCACAAGAACACGACGCCGGAGAAGCACAGAAAGGAATGAAATCACTTGAAATAGCGTGACCGAAAAGGTAAGGAGTTCAGATTCGCAAGCAGACAAAATAGAATTGACCAAGGATAATGTCTTAGAAACGAGAAAAGGTTTCAGAATGCCACATGGCTATCTGGAAACTCGACACGACTTGTAAAATATGATAGCTGTAAATTGTAGATAAAAAAAAACAAAAAAACATTTATATTTGGATTTTGAAGTTGTGGGATGCCAGTCAGAGCGAGCATGGAGTTTTGTTCCTGACAACATTTAAAGAATAAACAAATTTAGATGCCAGTCATTTCGCTTCAGGTAATGTATAGATGGGGAATTCATTCTCTTGAGGGTGATATAACTTTTGGTCTCAAACATTATCTTATATGGTCAATTCCAGTTGCTGTTGCAGGAGACAAACTGGTGCCTAAACTTTGAACATATCAGCTTTACAAACAATGACCCAGCCAACCTGAGGTATCATTTTGAACATGAACTCCACATGCAATCTCTTTAGAAAAAAAGCATTTGTTTCGACTGATTCGTATTCAAAATCTCCTCTGCTCCACCGGCACGAGCAATCCATGCATATGTATCTCACAGACCCGAGCCAAAACCTTTCATTCATGCACCGCTTCCACTATTGGCACAACTCTATTCAACAGTCTCTCCGACGCAAATCCCCAAAGTCCTAAAAAACCCGATTAGCAGAAAAAAAAAAGAAAAGAAAAAAAGCACACAATCCACAGCGATCAAAGACTTATAGGATTCAACATTTCTCCTCTTACCATTGTTGGCAAAGCAGCAGAGAAGGAGCAGCATCACCCGGAGCTCCATTCTCGCAAAGGCGCACGGAGGAGGACGAGAGATGCCAAAGAAGAGTGGACAGTGGAGTCGAGTAGCTTCCAGAGTCCTTTCCGTGGCGGGGATTCTGCGCTGTCTTCCGAGTCCTAGGGGTTGGGGGGTCCCGTGCTCTAGAGGAGGACTTTGAGGGGGTGACGCGGAGTGCGGCTCGCGTCTTTTTTTCTTTTTTTTTTTCTCCCCGCGTTCGCTGGCTTGTTTCAGTGAGCGCGCGTAAGGCTGCCGGTGCAACTGTGGCTGCCCATGCCTACTCCGGGCTCGCTCTGAATCGCTGCCTGTGCGCGCCGCTTGGTTCTCTCCTCCCTCCCTTTCCCTCTCTCTCTCTCTCTCTCTCTCTCTCTCTCTCCCTCTCCCTCTCGTACAGTGAGTGAGAAAAGTGCTTAAGAGGGTTGGGCTCCTCCTCCTCCCGTGCCCGCCTGCTCATCTGCCGTTCCATGCGGTCTCGACTGGAGGATATAGGAGAAAAAAAAAGAATGTAGTGAATGATGCTAAAGCCGTGGTGGAGCGAGCCATAATTGCTATTAGGCGGAGTGCAAAGTACGGAGACAGAAAGGAGAGTCCACACAGCTCGTCATCAGACCATCCCACAAGAATCATGCACTTTATTATTTCACTTTTTAAGTGACAGAACAACAACTTGATATTGGTGCGTATATAGTCACCCACTTGCTTTTCTAGTGATGGGATTTATGGCTCTTACGGGAAACAGTGTTTGGGATCCATTCATTTCAAAGAGACAGTGACAGGCTTTTACCTTTTTATTCCAATGGAGCTAAGTAGCGCCGCTCTGGTGCCGGAAGTAACAAATCCCATTCATAAATTGCATAGGCTTTTCGAAAAAAAAATGATATCAAATGCTTAAAAGAATGATAGCATCTAATCAGCTATATGTGGTAACTTATTTGCATAAAACACACAATAATAAATTAAAGTTGCATCCAAAAGGTTATAAAAGTATTTCGCTGTTTTCAAGTATTTGGTAGCCTATTTTCTTGCTTGTAAAATATGTGACCAGTCACCGGACATAGTGACACAAGTCAGTTCTGTGGCATTTTGAGTTATTCACATATTCTGAAAGTGTAGAGTCCAAGCTTTACAATGATGTGTAACACATGGAAATCTGATAACATTTGGAGAAGTTGTGGCCATTTGAAGGTAGGCCCTTTAGAAGAGGTCGCCTAATAGTTGTATGTGTTCTATGCTCAAATGGCGGCGGGACGAGGCTGAATTACGGCCATTTCTCTTATTCATGATACTTAGTGCCACTTTCATATGGACAATAGGGTTTGTAAAAAGGGGGATAAACATCGCAGGAGGACACTCCATAGACATGGGCCAGTATTTGGCTTGGTCTTCGCGGGACCTGGATCATTCTTCCTGGGCAGGATCGTGCGCCGAGACTCTGGGATTACCCAGGGACTACCACCGGAGCGCAGAACGGCACATTGGCCACTTTCATATGGACAACGTTTGTGAAAAAGGGGGAAATATAGACATTTTTAGGATTGCCGCAGATTTTTCTTCGCAGGAGGGACCAATGAAACTTTTTCCCTGGGAAGATTACGCACAGTGACTGGGAGAACCAGAAAGGCACATATTTTCTAAAGGAGAATTCTTCAGATGAAAACAACGCAAAGTAAGCAATTTAAGCTTTTTGTAGTAAAATACTGTCTGAAATGATAGGAAGTAGAATGCGGTTCGGGCTGGAAATGTCAGTATGGAAATAAACTGTGCCGTGGCACCTGCCCCCTCTGAATATCCAGAAAATCTACCCGATTTCAAATTCAAAATGTATTTTGTATGCTTTTAAAGATACCAATAATGCTATCTGAAACACAGAGAGGCTTCTCCGTGATCTCAACAAACAGATTCTGCAAAAAAAAAAAACGAAAATCACTCATTTTGAAAAAAAAAAACTTAATTTACGCAAATGTTGTGCTGCCAACTTGTGTCACCGATCTCAGCGGCACGTCACATATCCGCGTTATGGCTAGCAGTTAGCATGTAGCTGATTAGCCTCCATCGTGCTTTTAAACTCTTGCAATTTGAATTTTTTGAAAAGTCTATGGAGAATTTGAATAGGATTTGTACATCCTGGCACCAAAAAGAGCGCGGATAAGGGCAGGACTATGGTGCTCCATTATCCCCAGTTATGTTACTCATGATTTTTACCCTTTAAAAACATGTATGTATGTAACAAAATATGTCATAATTGATTGATTGTTTATTTCAAGTTTGTACACTACATCATACACACTTCACAGTATAGTGCCAGCAACCTGCCAGCACCATGAAGGGCATCAAAATAAGAATAAAAATAAAAATAGAGTAGAGTAAGTAAAGTAAAGTAAAGTAGAGTAGAGTAAAATAGAGAGAATTAAAGAGCAACTAAACACCAAACCAACTTTTTTGCTGATAAACTGTGTAAATGGGTGTGTAATAGTATTGTCTACATGTTCCAGTTAATATTTTGACATTTTAGTGCAAACTTGCTCAAAAGTGTCCTTTATGCCGATAACCGAGTTGCTAACACCCTCTAGAGGTTGAACTCGTCAGCTGCATCTATTCCATTTTTTATCTATTTCTTTATTTAATCATTATTTAACCAGGAAAGTCCCATTGAGATCCGCAGATCTCTTTTTCAAGGGAGTCCTGGCCAAGCAATTTCAACACAACGAAAGACCGTTACAAAATAAAATAATAAAATTAGTGTATCGCGTTAACTCAAACCAATTTTAACGGCGTAATTTTTTTAATCCATGCATCACCCGCGCCGCCGAACATTTTAGCAAATATCTCCACAAGTAAATGTCGTAGAGACTTATGGTTGTCCTTCTAGGCCACCGGGGGGCGATGTAACGTCGCGTTGAACATTCGTGTCAAAAAGTGCCATGTTAGCATTTGCCAAAACTGCTGCCTCTGCACTTTACACAATTCGCCCAAGATTTTTTTTTTTTTTTTTTTAAATGCTAATAAATGGAGAATAAACACAGATTGCACATATAAGGTCAGGTTTATAGTGAAGTGAAGTGAAGCGCTTTATTTGTCATTATACAATGTACAACGAAATTACATAGATCAGATGGAGGGTAGATCCTGAGCCGCTGCAACTCCGTGCGCCGCCATTGTGGACCAACCTGACCAGCATTATCTACGAAGTCCTCCGAGGTAGCCATGCCGTCCATCCACGAAGTCCTGTGAAGTAGCCATGTCTGCCCATCCTTCGATCCACTCCCTATAGTGAATCCTCATCCTCACAGAAAAAATCCTCTTCGTCCTCACAGAAAAATCCTCCTCGGCCTCTCCTCTCTTATAGCCCTTTATGTTCAGATAAGCAGATATTATTGGAATAATAATCAGTTAAAACACTATGTTAGTGTAAAATATAACACTACACATTGTTTTCAATCAAAAAAACATTTGCACAAAGCATATTCACTTTTCCATGTTGACTATAGTATTAAAATGAAAATTCAAGAGAATTTAGAATAGATAAAAATGTGCAATTAATTTGCGATTAATCACGCGTTAAAGGGGCTACACCTGATTTTTTTTTCCTAGTAGTGGAATGAAATTTGTTTTTCCTCCTCTAGCATATTGCAAACTCAAAAAATGGTGGAAATAATACTGTGCATCTAAATATAAAGCATTTATTGTCAATTTCATGGTTTGCAGCTAGTTTTCTTGTATTTCTGTGACTATGATCTAGCACTTTGAGGTT
>OMNZ01117341.1:13665-30038 GCA_900303255.1 Lesueurigobius sanzi
ACTTTTCAATGATTATATTTGTTTTATTGATTGATTTTATCTGCTTTCTTGTAATTTTATGAAATTGTGAAGCACTTTGAATTGCCTTGTGTATGAATTGTGCTCTACAAATAAATTTGCCTTGCCTTGCCTTGCCCTGCCTTAAGTACAACTTAGGAAAAACTTAAGAAGACAAAACTCTTCTTACAGAGAGATGACCCAAATTCATGAACGTGACTGTAAGAACACCACCCTCATTATCAGGACATTTACATTATATTGACTATTTAAATACTATCTATAATATCTTCCATTTATGGCCAGTACTCATTTACTCAAGTACATGTGAGTAACTTTTTGAAGTATTTCACATTTGTATGCTACTATTTTTTAAATAACATTACTCTTATTGTAAATAGCCTCCTGCATTTTGTCTAAAGTCTCTCCTCTGATCATGACAGGTGTGACTCAGAGCAGCTACTAACGAGCAGCAGCTGTCACCTGTGAAAGTCTGATTTACACTAACCATCTCTGCTCTACATCACCTCTGATCACTTTCATTCTCTCAAAAAATATATTTTCAAATGAAATAATTTTTAGAAAAGTGTTACTCATGCTAAAACTTGAATTTTTGAGTCCATTTTGACTGTGATAATATTCTAAAACTGCAGATTTCTGTGCGTTAAGAGTCCTCCTGACTGTTCTTTAGGATTTGTTCTTCCAGAAGAACTCTTTCAGCTAAGAACATTTTGTGAATGCCAACTTAAGTCGGCCGTAAGAACAAACTTGTGCGTAAGTTTGTTTCATGAATGAGGCCCATAGACCTGAGGGTTTTCTTTGGTCACACCAACTACCTTTAGTGCTGTTCTCATTTGAAAGATTTGTTTTAGATTGCACAGATACATTTCCAAACCAAGCTTGGATACCGTCCCACGCTGTCTAAAATGACTTGATAAACATACTTTAGTTCCACTTCATAGAGAAAAAATGTAAAATGGGTGATATCAATTTGAAATATTTGCTGTATATTACTGACATACACCAACAGAAAATAATGTATTGCAAGTTTTCTGTCATTTCATGTTTTCATATAAAAATAAATAATAATAATATTTATGTGTAAAAATGGCCAAAATTGCCTATATTTTCAGCGACAAAATCTAAATAATGGATAGAACCAGATTTAAATATGGTTTTATTTTATTGATATATTCATTACAAAGATTTGTTAAGAGGGGATTGTGGATATTTTCTTTCGGTCTTGATTAAACTAGTTATTACAAAATAAATCCATGAAAATTGTAATTTCTCAATGTTTTTTGGGGTTCAAAACTCAATAAATCAGGCTAGGAATTAAGTATTGAAAAATCCCTCTGAAAAAAACTTAAATACTAAAGCTACTAAAGTGGTGATCTGTGGAGAAATGTTGAATTAGATGAAAAAAATAAGATTTGGCAGTTTATTTCCAGGTTTAGTCCAAAATCAGAACATTTAAAATACTGACTTTTGCCTGTAGCGTCTCCCCGTAATAAATACAAAACACTGACATGGCTGATTGGTGCTCCGTGTGTGAGGCTCCGAGGTAATCCTAATCCCCTGTGAGTTGACATGGGACCCGTCATGGTGTCTTCCCTTTGTCCAGCCCTTGTTGTGAATGGAGTCTTTGGTGCTTTGTGTCCATTGTCCTGGGTCTGAGTCAGGCTGAAACGCCGCTGCTCAGTTTGTCCAATAGCGACGCGCCGCTCTCTCTGCTCAGTCTCACGTGGTCAGTCTCCGTTCCATTCATAAAGTTCCCCCTTTGTCCAGACTGTATTGGAAAAGTCACATCAAAGAGACACTGAGATAATATCTATGAATGTGCGTGGGCACCTGGGAGAATGCATAAATCACAGGGACTTTTAGGTTAATTTGAACAAGATCTGCTGTCTACGTCGAAGGCTTTTTAAATAAAGAACAATACTGTACATTGTTGGGTGTGTTTGACTAGCTGCTTGTTACTTGTTAGTGTTTTGAATTTCTTTCAATGGTTGTTTGTCTTAAATCAAGCAAAGTTAAGCCAGTGGAGGAGCTAAACACACTTGAAAACTGAAAGATTGTTGCTTTCATTTAGAGGCGGCACACCGACTGAATGGCTACGGAATCTATGTTTTAGTTTAGATGTTTTCTTTTTGTCTGAATGGTTCTCTTCTGGATACTCCTAATACTCCATTTTAAAGCTTCACTACCCGAATTATCCTGTTTTCAAATCGTGAAAGTCTGAGGCACAATGACACATGGGTTTTGAGACTTTTTTTCAGCCAGATTTCATCATTTTCTCCAGCAATTATTTGTTGCTCCTCCCCTCGTGAGTGCGGTGTCAGTGTGGTTGTGTTAGGACTGTTTGTCAGGTCACAACTTCCAAAACCTTAACATTTGTTTGCCATTTCAGTGACACTACTGGGGCAACAGTCAATCAGGCAACTCGCCGCCATCTTGGGCTGTGATGAGTTTAGTCTGAAACTTCAAATAAGTGTGAGATTATTAATTGTGGAAAAAATTAGATTCGTCTGCCTGTGACCTATGCAACATGTTTTAAAATGGTAGAAGTGTCCAGGCTTTAGTCCTAGCCAAACTTGTCCAGTGATAACTGAAAGACTAGACAACGAGAACGGCACCCCCGGCTGGACATTAGCTAGAGACTCTAATCGGCCTTGGGACTCTCTAGAAGCCTGTCCGTTCATGGGAGTGGATTACTCCCCTGTGTGGTTCTTCTCAAAGTTTTCCCACTGGATTTTTTTTTTGTTTTTCCTTGCCGCGATGAAGGCACTAAGGATGGGGGATACTCTAGGCTTGTTTTGTTTAGACCAGCAGTGGCTCCAGAACACAGTGACTGAGGGTGGATTTGTGTTTCATAGGGGTGCAATTAGACACCCTTGCCATTAACATACATTGTGATGCCGCTAAAACTGAGGGTGCAAAGCTTTTAAAATGAGGTTGCAATGCACCTTTTTGCACCCCTGTAGATCTGGGCCTGGTTTAGACCAGGGCCCAGGGGTCTCCAACTTTTGTTTTCCCCGTGAGCTACTTTTGTTTAACAAAAATGGCAGTGAGCTACTTCTGCTTCAATGTGACATGTGTAACTATAGACCTATAGACCTGCCAAGATGATAATTCAACACAATAAAATAAAATTACAATATTCTCGCTTTATACCAGGGGGGCCCGCGAGCCAAATTCAGCCCCTCGAGATGGTGCTTGGATTTCTAAAGAGTATTTATTCAGATTAATTTGTGACTGAATAGACTGTCAATAATAAGAACACCAACACAGCAGGTCCTACTCAATAGCACACAGTAATGAAAGGATATTAAAAGATAGATCTGTTTAAATTTGGTCTTTGCATCTGAACAGCATTGAGTTTGGCCACGCCGTTGCCTAGTTTGGCCCTCCATGGGAAAAACTTTGGGCAACCCTGCTTTATACTTTGCTATTTTCACCCAACTGTTTGGAGATGTTTTGTTCAGAACAAAAAAAAAGCATCTAAAATTTGACTCATCAAGCGCATGTAGAAATGTTGAAACCCTTTGGCGAGCTACTTGGAAAGGGCTGGTGACCTATCAGTAGCTCATGTGCTACTGGTTGGAGACCCCTGGTTTAGACATTATAATTAATTGGACATTACCTTTGCTCCTTGTTTCACTGTTTCTGTTCTGAGGCGACTCTTGTTGAGATATTGGGCTGTACAAAAATAAATAGATTGATTCACTTTGGATGCATCCTTGGCCTTTTGCTCCTGTCGGGTCTAACCCCAACGACATCGTAGAATGCGTCAAAGGCATATAAAGACAAATCGCCTACAAGAACTCTAAAGAATACCGTACCTTAGTCACGGCGCCACACCGCGTTGGGGAAGCACCGTAACACTTTTGTTAGGACGCCACCTGCCCCTCTGTTTCCCAGGCCTGGAGCTTGTTTAACCCTGATTATCTGCGGTGATTACAGGTGATGAAACCTTCTGTGTGACTCTTCCCGCTCGCTGTGGCCCAGTGCGGTCCAGCTGCATTCCTCTGAGACAAACCCAGGTCATAAACTGTGCCGAGCTGCTGATCGACGAGGCTAAACTTGACATTAGGCCAAAAGCTTCTGTCAGAGCGAGGGATTTTCCGAAAAAAGGAAGTTCGTCGTGACGCAGTCGAGGCTTTAGGAAGAATTAAAGCTGGGGTACCTGATCTTCCCTGCTTGAAATGCAAATTGATTAGTTTTGGCTGGAAATGCACCATCTTTTTTGCTTCTGATACCGACACTTGGAAGACCTCGCTGATTTTGCGATATACAGTATTGTGGCTGCTTGTAATGTGAATCTGAATATAATTTGGTGATATGTGCAGCCCTTTTCTTTAGCATTTATTACTTTGTTGTGTTGTTTAAATCACACAAATATGAACATCGTCTGCGTGCATTGCAAAACATGACCAGCCTCTTTTTTTGTGTGACAACGAAACAAACAAATCCATATTTTGTAGTAGTTTTCTTGCATTCTATCTAGACAATGCAAAATATGACCAGCCACTTCCAGACAGTGGCATAAGCACATATCATTTCTGGAGCGTGTTTATATAAATTAACTTTAATTGATTTGTCACGTTGCAGGCGGCCTCTAAAAATCTCACCGACACTGAACACACCTCAGTTATTTTTCTCAGTCTGTTCTTCCCGTAACAACCTGTTTTGCATATTCGTCTTATCAGATTCCTTCACTTCATCATTGTCAGGAAGTTACAAAAGTATCCACTGTGCAGGAGGTATTCATAGCCACAAATAAAGAAAAACAAATAGTTTGAGTTGTTTCTGAATGAGGGACACAAGAGGAAACTGAATGCGTTACGTTTGGGCAGAGGAGGCAGAGCTGCTAAAATATTACTGCAGGGAAAAACATTAGTAATTGATTCAAGATTCAAGATTCTTTATTTGTCAAACCATGTGAGTGGTTCGAAATTATGTTTCTCTCATCCTTGATTGTGGAGCGGGGGGGAGGGGAAAGACGGGTGGGAGGGAGGGGAGGGAGTTCAGCTTCCCGATGGCCCTGTGTACGAAACTGTTCCTCAGTCGACTGGAACTGACCCGTAGATTCCGCAGTCTCCTCCCTGAAGGCATCACCCTGAAGAGACTGTGTGATGGGTGCGAAGGGTCCCTGGCGATTTTGATGGCTTTGCGGGTGAGACGGGTGGAGTACATGTCCTTAATAGAGGGGAGAGGGGCTCCACAGATCTTCTCCGCTGCTCTCACGATGCGCTGGAGGCTCCTTCGACAGGAGGCAGTGCTGGTCCGTGCCACACAGTGATGGAGCTGGTCAGGATGCTCTCTATAGTCCCTCTGTAGAAGTTGGACATAATGGAGGCTGGGACTCTGGCTCTTCTCAACTTGCGGAGAAAGGATGATTACCAACTTGATGATTACTTATGGAGTAAGTAAGTGTTTTTATTGGAAATTTAGTCAGACATAAATACAATACAGTCATCTTTTTTGTTTATGACCGCCCCAGAACAGTAATATAATTGTTGCTTGATCTTTTACGCCATAAATTCGTTGAAAATACAGAAATTGTAGTCCAAAACTCTCTTGACTCGTTACATTGAAATACATTTGTGATAAATATTTTTATTTGGGTCACAGCTTGTGGGTGGGTCTCCAGGGGCGAGGTCAGACATTATTATTTTAGCCCGGAAGTTTTACCACTTTAACTGGCCCAATGGCTATTGGTGCTTTAGCTCAAGGGCTAGAGCGCTTACCCACAAGTCTGAGGCAGTGGGATCGACTCTGTGATGTAGGGCTGCAACAACAAACCTAATTGCAATTTTTCGGATTGCGATCGCCATTTGGTTTGCGATTTTAACATTATAGATTGTTGCATTGTTCACTCAAATGAGTATTGTCTATGTCAGGGGTGGTCTCCAACCTTTTCTACCCCGTGAGCTACTTTTTTGTAGCAAAAATGGGAGTGAGCTACTTATGCTTCAAAGAAACATGCATAACTAGGCCTCTACTGCCAAGATGATAATTCAACTCAATAAAAGAAAATGCCTGTAGTTTCCACTATATACTCATCAAGAGAATGTACAAATGTAGAAAACCTTTGGCGAGCTACTTGGAAAGGGCTCCCGAGCTACTGGTTGGAGATGCCTGGTCTATATGGATATTTTGTCTCAATTATCTCAGACAAAATGATTTTTTGTCTGAGATAATTGACAGAATGATGTATTGAATTTCAGTTCTGCTGTAGCCGCACTAACTGAGGCGTGTGCAGGCTTTGTTTACATTAGCCATGTTTTATGGCCACTAAGTGATGATTATGTAAAAATGCTTATAGCGGACCTCCCTACTAGTATAGTCAGCAAAATAAAATTCAAAAACTGTTATACATCATTGTACTATTTATTATATTTCAGCTTCATGAAACGCTGGAGACACAAGGCAAAAAATTTTATTTTTGTGAATCTTTAGAAATGATTTGTTAAGTTTGTGGCTTTTTAAATATTGTACCTGGGCGTCGAAATGTCATTCCAAAGTCTCACATTTGACTTACTCCTTCCCGTACGAACCCTGAATACAGATGTAAATAAGTTTAGGAGTTTCCGCCAGAGACTGAGGCGAGGGAGGGAACGAGAGACACAGAGAGAGGGAGAAAGAGGCGGAGACAAATGCTCCGAGCCACGTTTTATCTGTGAGTCACTGACAGAAAACACACAGTTCAGTCGAGTCGCGTGGAGAGAGACGAAGAGAAGCAGAGAGACGAGTGAGTACTGTCTTTACTACAGGCTGCACAACGAGGAGGCTTTGTTTTGTAAAGGCATTGGGCGCACTGCAAAAAGTTTCTGGAATTAACTACATTTTCCTTTTGATTTGAGCAGGTAGGTCAATTAGATATGTTTCTCTTAAGATGAAAAGGTAATTCTTTGCAAAAAATACTTGTTCCCCTGGTAGATATCTTTACTTACTCAAATGAATGTAAAATATTCTGAATTCCAGCCTTTTTACCTTATGTAGATATCACTTTTTGCAGTGTGTTGCAAATCAGTGGTGCCCAAATTGGGCCCTCCAAGGGGTTTCATTTGGCCCTGGAGATGGTGCTGAGATTGTAAGCAGTTTATACAGTGCAAAACTGATCTAAAAATAAGTAACATTTTCTTGGAAGAAGATAATTTTGACTTTGATTTGAGCGGGTAAATAAAATCATCTGTCAAAGGAATAAGTATTTGTACATTTATATACATCTTTTGCTCTTAAAAAATAGGAAAAACATTTAATTTGACTTAAAACAAGAAAAAAACAAATCTATTTCTTTAGACATTTTTTTACTTGGTAAGTCACAATTACTTCAAATAAGGTTAAATATTGTTAAACCCAGAAATGTTCACTTATTAAGATGTCATTTTTTGCAGTGTACTTAGATTCATTTGACTGAATAGACCGTTCCTAGTTACTTAGAAGACCAAAACTGGTTAAATTTGGTCCTTCTTCAGGTAAAAACTGTTGGGTTTGGCCCTTTGCTCGCTGATAGTTAAACATTTTGGCCCTCTGTGTAAAGTACTTTGGGCACCCCTGGTTTCAACAATGAAAATATAGTTAGACGCTGTTTGTTCATGAATTTAATTTAATTTCGATCAATTTGAAGAAGAAAAATCTTACATTCATCACATAACTGCAGGAGCATAAAGAGGATAATCTTATATGGGATGCATTCATGTCTATTTGATGTTGTCATGATTTTAGTTGAAGGACAGGGGCCAATACAACTTTATTTAAGAGGGACAGCTTTGGAATGGAATTTCCAAAAAGAAATGTTTAACCAGATATTTTTCTTGTTTGTGTAGGTTCTCAGTCGTACAGGAGTTGTCCATCGTCGGCAAAAATTCTTCAGTCTTCATCTGTACTCTGTGTAGAAGTCTAGAACTACACTTCAACTACAGAGTACGGATGAAGACTGAAGACTGAAGAATTTTTTTGATAGTGATTGGATCCACAAATCTGCCATGTTCATCTTTTTGCTGAAAGTCCTTTGATCACATGCATGTTTTTGAAGTTTGTCTCCACTTTTGATCATCTTTATTAGAAAAATAATTACACCTTAGTTCATTTGTGCTGGAAGAGAACTTTGAACTTGAAGAGAACTTGAACTTTTTCAGTTTTTATTCCATGTAAAAGCCCAGTAAAGACAGATATTAGCCATGAAGTTGAAAAAAAAAAAATCAGTATTTTTTTTTTTACCATTACAGGGTTTCCGTGGAGCATTAAAAGTCATTAAATGCATTGTGCCAAAAATAAGGCCTTAAATGTCATTAAAAACCATTACATTTAATTCAAACTGGCATTAAATCTAAATTTCTTAGAAAATAATGAAATTGCTTGACTCATTTTACTGCAGAAGTTCGTCAAAAAATACAAAAAGTAGGGCCTAAAATACATTCAATTGCCGTTTTTGAAGACAGTTTACTTGAGCAACAGTTTCCCGTTGTATAAAATTGGATACTGAATATGGAAATTCATCTGTTTGGTGGAATGTTTGCCAATTTTAAGAACTGAAATTCGCACAGTATTGTTGCATTCATGGCATTAACAATCTAGTATTTGGGCATTAAAATGGCATTAAAAAGCATTCAGTTTGACTTGCTGCGTCCTGTATAAACCCTGCTTTACCATTGTTAGCATAATAGTATTCCTACCTACCTACCACCTCAATTTCAAGCTATACTATTTAGAATACTGTGGTGTTGCGTGAATGCAACCTATTATGTGCCTATTTCTCCACAACAAAAAAAAAAAAACAAAAAAATCTGCACGTCACGGTTCAGTGTAAGGCTTAACAAGCAGTTCAGTAATTACAGTCTAAACTAGTACCTCCTGCAACTCATACACTTTAATTACAGTTTCTTAATACTCTTGTAATTAAGAGACATTATATTTATTCTTTGACCTTGGACTATCCGTGAGAGAGAGAGAGTGGGCGTGTGGCCTCTTCAGGAGCGAGCTGTCATTTCTGGCTCAAGCATAAGCTGCAAGTTTCATCGACGAAAAGAAATATGCCCTGCTTTGTTTTGCTCGTCTGTTTCACACAAAAAGCTATTGGCCACATGCGAATGACTAACCTGTAACGGCGTCTGGAGCAAATTAAGGAATCGTTGTGCTTTGCTATTTTCCTTTTAGCATTGCACAAGTAACTTCGTTTTTAAAAGTTGCATTTTCAGCTAAACTCTCAATATTGGTTTGTAGCATTTCATTCTTGCACATCTTCTCTTTGTTGTTCACGGCACGCATGGAGCAAAAGGTGAACTCCTCTTCATCTGTGATTGCGCTTTGAATTGAAAACGCATCGACTGAACAGTGTTTAGTGTTTTGCTGCGGCGTTTCGTGTTTTATCTGGTCTGTGTGTCCGGGTTTTGACAGCAACGCTCATGTTTTTACGAGAAAGCGCCTGGGAATGTGGTCCCTGTAAAGATCGTAGCCTGCAGTGTTTTGGGAAATGTGTGCCGACGTGTAAAACATGGAGGAACATAGTTTTACTAATGGAGAAAAATAGTTAAAACCATTTATCCATCACTGTTGGCATTAGTTTGTTGGCACTTAGCTGCAGTGGGGGGTTCCCTACATAATAAAGTTAATCTAATGTGTGTTGAACTTAGAATCAATTGAAAGTAGGAAATTGCTTGACAATCTTGAAAAATATGAATAGATTTTTTCTCATATCTCTTGAAAAATATATTTGTAACCAACCCTTTTTAAAATGAATCCTTTTTCATGGATAGAAAGACGGAAATTTTGGCCGTTAAACGATCCTAAAATGGAATAAAATTTACAAACTCTTCAAGTTGCTGGTCTATGACTATGATTATTACTGTTGTACAGGCTTGTCTTCTTCTTTGATGGAACATTTCACAACTCTTTCTGCACCCCCCTGTGTGATCCTGTCTTAGAGCTGTTGTAACAAGTGAATTTCTCCATTGTGAGATCAATAAAGTTTTATCTCATCTTATCTATGGCATGTGGGATTTGCTTGGATCGCGATGTCGTCACGTCCGGGGCTTTGGTATAGGCAACATGAATGTTTTAATAAATAATAATAGTTCTGTGATAGGCAAAAACATTGTTCCCAAACGGAGCAATGCTGGCCTTGCGCTGTAACAGATCTGTGACTCCAATAAACCTCGCTACACGTCTGAATGCTTCAACTGTTGCCGACCGTTCGCCAAAACATCCGCTGAAAATTGCAGAAGAAAACAATAACAGCGATCGCTCTTATTGTGCTGTGGCTGCTGTCCTGGTGTTTTGCATAGCTCCACTATCAGTTCCTATAACATACTGTAAATGAATCAGTGTTGGGCAAGTTATAGCTTTAAAAATGTAACATGTTTGTATTACTGTTGCAAAAATGTAACACTACACTACTTTTTTTTTACATTTGAGTTACTTTTGGCAAAATATGATCTGAAAATAGTGAGAATAATGTCACAAGATTTCCTTTTCGTCAGCCGTCCACATTCTTTTGTGTTTTGTTTTGACGACGTTAGCCTCTTTCTTCACCAGTGTCCAACTTAATTTGGTGCTGCATCTTATTTGAGGGGAGATGCTGGACACCAACACTGAAATGAATGTATAATACTTACATGGGTGGGGGAGTTTATACTTCTTCCCACTCCTTTTCGAGATTGAACAAGACAAGTATATTATTATATCTGTTGTAAATCAATCCAAAAGTATTGTAAATTGCAGATCATCCTGTATTATTTTTGTATAGTTTGTTGTGTTTTGGAGAAAGGGGCAGCTATTATAAGATGTATCTTCTTTGTGCTCCTTTTCAATTAAACAATTAGACTTCTATGAGAAAATAATTATATGTGATAAAAAAAACGAAAAGAACATGATGAAAATGCATAAAAAGTGAAATGAAATGAAAGCATGAAAGAGTAAGGAGGGATATATTAAGAAATCAAATGGACAAATCAACAAATACCAAGTGAAGAGCTCTTTTTGACTTAGCGTTTGTGACTCACGTTGACGCCTGACCATTGGCTGCTGCTGCTGCTGCTGCTGTCGCTCTGAGTCAAATCCTGTTTATTTTGGGACACTTCTGACTCAGGACTTCTCTCTTTTGTGTCAGAGCGGAGAGTTTATACAAAGTGAACGGGTTAATCCCTGGAGGCCGGTGACCGTAAATAGCTGAATCACCGCTGAGCTATGTCACAGGGAAGTGCAGCTTCTGGAATATCTACTCTAGGTTTTTCATCTGGCATCGGAAGCAAAGAGGCTGAGGTTGAACTGCGCGATGCTGACACAGATGTTCCTCTGACTTTGCAAAGTTTTTAGGGGGTGTAAACGCTTTATTAGACAGGCCTGTTTAGCGTGGAATGGTGGGAAGAGGGAAAAGAGATATTTATTTTCGAGAAATATGATTGCACACAACAGATGTCTTAAAACGAAGGGGAAAAAATGACTAAAACTGTAGATTCCTTTTAAAAGAATTGTAAGAATGACCTCCAGACCTTGAACTGGCTATCCTCTGGTCTATGGGCATTTGTCAGCTTCTCCGCTGTTCCCCAAGCATTGAAACGACTGCAAATGGCTTAAATTATTGTCTCACAAACTTTTTTGTCTGTTGAACGCCTTTAAGTCATTCCTTTATCTTGAAGGTGCAGCTGATTATTTCAAAAGCAAAGCTAAAAGGCCTAATTGTAATAAAATGACAAGAAGATACTAAGCGTATCAAGCACTAACATTTAGAACAAGATAAGATTTTAAAGACTTCAACTCAATTTCTTTGGTCTTTGTTTGTTTCAGGTTTTTGGGACGCTCAACCCGGCAACAAAAGAAAGAGCTCCACTTCGTTTTCTGCCCCAGACCGACCTCCGCCTCCCGCCAACAGAAAATCTTCCACCTTCTCTACAACATCGACGGTAACGACGATATCTCCACCGCAAATCCACCCACGCATCAAAACGCGAACCCCGTCGGAGCTCGAATGCTGCCAATCCAACGGCGCGCTCTGCTTCATCAACCCTTTGTTCGTAAAAGTCCACCAAGAAGACCTCGACTCGAGCAACGCGAACGAAACGAAAGGCGATGACCCCGAACAAGAGTCTCTCGCTATAGAATCGGAAAGTAAAGATCGTGGTGATGCTAAACTGGAAGAGAGCCGCGTAATCCCGAGCAAAGTCGAGAAAATCGAGCAGGACAGCGCCGATTCGCAACGCTCCCCTCCGCCGCCGAGGCCGCCGCCGCCGCGCTTCGCCAACCGCCGCTCCGGTCAGCTCACGAGGACCAAAAGCATGCCGGTGAAAGTCCCGTGGGTCGCCGCGCCGAAAGAGAAAACCGAAGAAGCCGATCGGAAAAGCAAAGACGGGAGTTTGTTGTGGAGATTGGGGTCGTCGCTGAGCATAAGTCCGTCAACTTCGCCGCCCAAGAAGATCTTAAACATCAGCTCACCAATTATGATCCCCAGACCTTCGCTTCCTTCGTTCTCGCTGGGCTCTCGCTCCCACTCGCCGAAGCGTTTGTCCAAAATGTCTCCGTCCTCGTGCAGCCAGGAGGACGCGCAGTGCCACTTGGCCATGGAGGAACACGTCATCGAGCAGGCGCTGAGACGGGCCCGGCTGCAGAGGAGCAAGACCTGCAGAGAAGAAGAAGATTTCCAAGATGGCGGCAAGCAGAGCGAGACTGCCGAGGATGAGAAAGAAGAAGGAGGAGGAGGAGGAGGGCAGCGCCTGAGCGATATGAGCCTCTCCACAGATTCCTCCGATTCGCTGGACTTTTCGCAACAGTCCGGCTTCTTCTTCCCTCCGCTCCACGACCCGAACCTGCCCACGATGGCGGAGATAAACGCGCACTTGCCCCTGTCCCTGCCGCCGTTCTCCAGCATGGAGGAGGACGACGAGGAGGAGGAGGATTTCGAGGAGGAGGAGGAAGAGGAGGACTACGGCGTGAGCCTGGAGAGCGACCAGGAGCAGGACCAGGACGTGACGCTGGTGCCTCCCGGACACAGGACCAAGCGCAGGTCCAGCGCCAGCGCCGTGGTCATCCAGAAGGCGCTGAAGGGCCAGCTGAGGAAGATGAGCGGAGTGTTCTCGCTGCGGACGCCGGAGAAGAGGGCCATCAGGAACGTGCTGAAGCTGTCGCAGGACAAGACCACGTACTTCGGGGGGCTGGTGCAAGACTTCCTCGGCTACATGACGGACCGAGGGCAAGAGCAAGGTACGGATCGTTATCGCAGGATAGGAATGTCAGAAGAAGCTATAGAACTTGATTTACTGAGCCAGGTGCTAAACTGCTAGTACTACTTAAAATTACACTGCAAAAAGTATTCTAAAAATAATTGACATTGACAAAGTATATTTGCCCTTGATTCGAGGAGGTAAGTCAAATTATCTTCCAATAAAACAAGAATGTTTGTGCCTAAAATGAGAAAAACACCCCAAACTATCTAAATTTTCTTAATTAGACCCTTGTTCCATTGGCAGATAACTTTACTTACCTGCTCAAATCAATGGTAAAAATACTTATTCAAGAAAATGTTGCATATTACAATACTTTTTGCAGTGTAGCTACGAAAATAGTACTTAAAATTTGCTCAAACTATCTACACGTACTGTGCAAGCGCTGAGTACATTTCCTTGAAATTACAGAAATTCAGTTTAAATCAGATTTTCCTCATTTGGTTCCATTTTATCCTTGTATTGTTCATGATTTTGTAAAGTCTTGGTTTGACACAATAACAAAAAAAAGTATTCTATTGTGTTGAATCAGTAATCGCTACAATACACAGGATTTTTTACTGTATTCAAGATTTTTCTCACATCATACAAGTTGATATGAGAAAAATTAAGAAAAAACATTTCTTTTTCTCAATGAATCTGAATACTGATTGCCGTTTTTGTGACTTGTAGACCAGGGCCAGGGCGTTGGTCCTGGGTTCGACTCCGGCTCGGAGCTGCTGCAGACGGTCAGGCAGTTTGTGACGCAGATGAAGAGCTACCTCCGACAGAGCTCAGAGCTGGAGCCGCCCATCGAGAGCCTCATCCCGGAGGACCAGATCGGTGAGTGACAGGCTTTTTTGCATTAGACACTGCACTACATTGGACCACAGGTTAGGGAGGATTGGTTTCGCGAGGAGAATTAGAATGAGACTTGTGACTGCTTTGCTCATCTTACTTCTTCTAAATGTTGGAAGTAACCAGCGGAGTTGTCATCAAGGTGGTATATCGAGAAGAATATCAGCCAGAGAACATAGCCCTACATGTTTTCTGATTTCCTGGTTCTGTAAGATGAAGGGTTTCTTGCGGGACATGGAGAAACATTAAAAGTCATTAAAAACAATTGTGCCAAAAACGAAATGTCATTACCAGGGTTTCCATTTGTCCTGGTAAACCTGGAAAATAACTCTTTTTGCGTCACAACACATGGAAAAGGAGAAAAATCATCAAATGTCCTGGAAAAATATGTTTATTCCATTCATTGCTTGAAATCAGATTCCAACTGGCATTAAATCTAAATGACTTGGAAAATAATGACATTGTGCAACTATTTTAATTTGAAGTTTGGTCTAAATCACATATAACTACAGTTTTGTTTGAAATCGCAGTCAATATTTTGCTCAAAAATTGCCGTTGTGTCCAATTTGCTTTTCAAAATAGAAATTTCCCCTCGCTCATCTGTCTGAGTAATTCTTTTCAAATCTAAAGAAATCAAATATATACAGATATTTTGCATTTGTAGCTTTAAAAATATAGTATTTAGGCATTACATTTTCACAAAAAATCTCAAAATTTGACTTGCTGAAATGTTTTCTTCTGAATTTTTTCCATAAATCTACCAAAACCTACTGTATCTCACATGTATTATACTTTTTTTTTTTTTTTTTCTCACTTACTGTATTTGATTCAAGACCCAAGTCAAAAAGTCAGAAACACAGAAACATGAGGCAGCACACTGTAAAAATTCAAAATATTTGAGTAATTTTGACTTGCCAAGTACAATTGTCTGCCAATGGAACAAGTATTTTTGCAGTTACTATAAGAAAAAGCATATTATAAATCAAACATTTAGATGTAGGATCTCATTTTAAGTGCTAGAAGTTATTTTTTCTTAATTTAAGTGCAAAAATATTTGGCAAATTACAATATTGCCAAAAAAATATGGTAAAATATTCTGAAATCAAGCAAATTTACCCTCTCAAGAGATCACTTTTTGCAGTGTGTGTGGAATCTTCAATCTTAAATCCCTCTAAACCTCGTCACGCAGCATGACTTTGCACTTCACTTCCAACGTACGTCAGTGTGTGGCTTTAATCACAGTAATCACGAGTTTGTTGAGGCTCGTCGTCGCCGTCTTCGTGGTCATTACTCTGTCCCTGACCTCACTCTGACCTGACCTCAAAGAGAGCGAGAGAGAGAGAGAGAAGGTGGGGGTCTGTGGTGTGAGGCCCATCTGCTCAGCTCTGCACAATTGCCACACGTTCAGGCTGAACGTTGAATGAAGTTCTGGTGGAAAATCGCTTGGATAAAGGGGAAGGTTGATGTCACTGACTGAGGTGCGAGGAGGCAGCAGTTTTCAGTTCTGCTTTTGGCGTTTCTAAATTTACAGTCACATGGATTAACAACAGGAGGCACATGCAGGCTTTGGTTACAGTGGATATGCTTGGATACAGATAGGTTTAGCATCTTTCTGCATGGTCAGCGTCCGTTATAAACCGATGCCAGTTATTCGGCCAAGTTTCAGAAATACAATGGAAAAACTAATCTGAAAATAGGTTTAATTTTCTTTGTAGGAATGTTTTACCTTCCTCGTATTAAAGATGTATCGTAAAATCAGGGTTTCCGAGCGGCATTAAAAAGCATTAAATGAATTGTGTCAAAAATAAGGCCTTAAATGTCATTAAAACGCATTAAATAGAATTGAAACTGGCATTAAATCAAACATTCTTGGAAAATAAAGACATTGTTCAACTAATTTTACTGCAGAAGTTTGGCAAAAATCCAAAAACAGTGTCTATTCTGCTGTTTGGAAAGAAATTATACACTATTTTTGTTCAAAAGTTGTCAGTTGTGTCAAATTTTTTATTGAATATGGAAATTAATATTAAATACACACCAATTTGTGGCATTTCTGGCATAAAAAATGTAGGATTTGGGCATTAAAATGGCATTAACACATCGAGTGCCGCACTGTTTTTGGGGATTTATCCCCTAGAGTGCCAGCTATCCAGAACATTGTTCATGATATTTGTAGCACCACAGTGTATTCTATGTTATAGCTATGGACACATACTATGACTTGTTTGAAAGGCGAGTCTCTAAGCTCTCAGTGGGTGGAAACCGTTTATTTCTATGTGCCTCGGTTCCTGAGAAAATTTGAGATAAAAAGAGGCTGTT
>OMNZ01117341.1:39707-56878 GCA_900303255.1 Lesueurigobius sanzi
TGGGTTTGGCCTTTCCTTAAAACGAAAGGCTTCAATATTTTTTTGCATAAATTTAGGACTAAACCAGGACTAAAATCAAGTCTAAACCAGAACTAAAACAAGTCTTAACCAGGACTAAACATGTCTAAATCAGAACTAAACCAGGACTAAACCAGCTCTAAACCAGGACTAAAGTAGAACTAATCCAGGACTAAAACAAGTCTAAACCGGGACTAAGCCAAGTCTAAACTTAGATTTACTTAGATTAAAAACTATGTAAAACAAACAAATTAATATTATCGTTACAGTGGTTAAAATGGGTGCGATGAGATGTTTTGTGAGTGATGTTTACTGGTGTTGGTTTATTTAGAATTAGAAAACCATTTTATATTATGTAAAGTCTGTTTGTGGTTCTCAACAAGACAATTTAGCCAGAATGAGCCCCACACTTGAGATTGGCTAAAACCAGCTTGGAATTGAACATAAAGGGATTCGTTTCACAATCCCAGCACCTGTCCCCAATAAAGTCCGGCACTTGCACTAGAGCAGCCTCCAGTTCAAATTGGAGCGTCTCATCTGTAAATATCCTGTTCTCCTCAAAAATCCGAATGAAAACTAATTTAATTCTGTCCTTCCTCAGAATTACCTGCGGGTGGCGCTGCAGGAGCTGGACAGCGGCTGCACGGCTAAAACCCTGAGCGTGCGTCCTCAGGCCACGGTGGAGGAGGTGTGCTCCCTCTGCGCGCACAAGTTCTCCGTCGAAGAACCCGAAAAGTACGGCCTCTTCCTGGTGATGGAGGGCAGCGGCCAGCAGCTGGCGCCCGACACTCACCCGCAGAAGATCAAGGCCGAGCTGCACAGTCGAGAGCAGCCCGGGGCCTTTCACTTTGTTTACAGGAGAGTGGACTTTAACCCGACGACCCCGGCTAACCAGGCTAACGACGCTAACGCTAATCCAACAGCGACTTTATCCGACCTCAGCCCAAGATTAAGTTTGAGTTTGCCATCGGGAAACGTCCATTCTGTCTCGATATGAGCCACGAATTACTCTTTATGTCTAAATTTGTAAACAATATAGCTAAATTATTCATAAACTGAAAGTGTTTTCGCGCCAAGTTAATGCTAAAGCTAGGTTCAAAATGCTCACTTTTCCCCCACGAAAATAGCGTGTTGACTCACTCCATGACCTTAGCCCAAGTTCACTCCAAAAAAAACATCTTTTTGTATCAAATATGAGCTGATAACTTATTTATTTATGGTTTTATTGTCTCTTAATGCAGTATGGGACAAATTTGGGCATAGTTTTCTTCAATAAAGCCATCTTCGCTAAGTTTTGGCATTTTACATCTAGATCTTGAATGATTTGGCTAAATGAAGGCACCAGGCTTTCATTGGGGCATTACGACTTTCCAGGCGAGATGCTAATGAGGTTAACGGTGCTAATCTTACGAGGCTAAACTTGGAACTTGTAGCTCCGAACAACAGGCGTGACTATAGATTGCGGTCAAAGGGGGCAAATCTAGCATTTTTATGTCTATTTAGCCCGCAGAGTTCCTTCTAAGTTGGCCAAAATGTGTTACTTACATGCAATTTTAATATATTAAGATATAAAGCAGTGAGACTGGCTTCTTAATGTTGTGAGATGGACTTTGTAAAGTGACTAAAGTTGGTAGAAATGGGTTGAAAACGGCTTAATCTGAAGCATTTTGAAACCCAGTTGCCATGTTGTGAAGACTATTTCATCTGGGAATGTAATAATCCACCCCTCCTCAACCTTATTTCATCAAAATCTCAAAACTAAACAACAAACGGAGCTTGTGCAGGCCGCACGAGGTAAACGCATCTTCAGCAGTTTGAGAACTCGCAGACGATCCACTCAGGACTTTTTCAAATCGTGCAAAAACGGACAAAAACTTCTGCTTTTTGCGGCTGGCCTCATCGGAAACTGGAGTGTTAACGCACAGCTGAGCGGATGGACGAAAGGAGAAGGAAATAAACTTGTTTTTCTGAGACGCACGCGACAACGGCGCACTCAAAAAAAACAAAACACGGACTCTCTGACGGAGACGGAAAACTAAACAGTTGCTGGTTAACTGTTGATAATGTTAAATAAAATGTAACGTCATGGATTATTCTATAGACTTAATGATGTTGGTGTGAATTAAGTAATATTTTGTGTTTTTTTTATTGCTATTATTAATGGCCAGTGTTTGTGATAACCGTGCAGTGAGTAGAAATGTAAAGAAAGAAGAATTGCAATGTCCTAGTTCAGTCTTGAATTCATTTTAAAAGCTTCTTTTGTACAAGCAGCCTCTAAATCAAACAAATTATAGACCCTTTCGCTGCTGACATCATCAGTGACATCAGCTGGAGGCAGGAAGTGAGCAAGAGAAATCACATTAAACTAAAACTAGTGACAGTAACGGTAAAACTACAACAAAAAAATGTGGTCCTGTTGTGGCTTAAGGAGCAAGAACAAGAGGAACGACATTTGAGACGAGAAAATAAGGCTTTATCTGCTATTTCCAACAACAGTTAGACATTTGTTTACCGTTGCTATGACAACAGCTACAATAGAAATAGATGGGGATCTAGCTTTCCGCCTCCAGCTAAGGCTGGGATGTTTGCAAACAACGAAAGGGTCTATACCGACTGAAAAGCGAATAAGAGAAAGAGAATTCAATATTAGATTAATGTGCAGGGCCGTCATCAGATTTGCTGAGGCCCGGGGCGAGAAAGGGTCACATCGTCCCCAATTTTTAACAGAGCTTTGGAATGTGAATTGCGGCGCCATCTTGTGGGGCTGAAGAACAAAGCATTAACTGTAGAACTAAAGGAGGGTAGATGGAGAGATAACTTCAGGATGGTTGTGTAGTTGTTTGCAATAATAGGCCTGGAAATGAGATGAGAAAGAAATTTACTTGTTACAACAGCTCTTAAGATCACACTGCAAACAGGTAATAATAATAATAATAATAGAATAAATGTATCTTAGCATCTCTCAAACTGTTTCGAGATTGAAAATAGACCGTCTTTTCATTGTTTCGTGGCCTTCAAAAACGGCGCCAAACTCTACAAATGTGTGGTTCCAAAGCTCTATAGAAAGTCTCCCGGTCATGGGGCCCAGGGCCACTGACCTGGTTGTCCCTCCCGTCCACACGGCCCTGTCAAAGTGCATATGACAATACATTTTCACCAAATCACTGTTTACGTAACCTACTTTTCCCTCTTATGTTCAATATGGATTCTTGAGCAAACAACGTCTTATTAAAAGGTAGAATTTCCGTAACTCCTGAGAGATAATGAGAAATAATCGTAATATAATCTTCTTTTGTCTCCAAGATTCTTTTCACATCAAGTACCAACTCATAAAATCTCCCAAGCCTTAGACTGGGAATAGATCAAGAATATTTTAGGACTAAACCAGGTCTGAAAATCGATCTAAATTGAACTAAATTATGTCTAAACTAGATATAAACCATGTATAAACATTAAATAGTTTAGTTGCATTCCTAAATCATGTAAGTCTTAATAAAAAATAAAAAAAATAGAACGAATAAAGCCTAAAATTGCAGACAATCCCAAGTACCACTGTTATAGAATGTAAAAATGTCAACTTTTCTGTAAAATCATGATAAATACATACAAAAGGGATTATTCATCAAACCTAGTACCAGTTGGATCTTCAGTCTACACAGAAATACAATGAAAAAGCATTAAAACTTGTCATATGCACTTTTAATTGATCAATGTCAGTCCAATAATGTTCACCAGTGCTTAATTACTATGCACAAACTTACTCTTTACATTTGGATCTATTTTGTTGCCAGTAATTTGATCAAATAGAAATCCGCTGGCTTTATCTGTAAGAAACACTGCCCTCTGGTGGACAGTTAAGATATCGCTATTGAGAAAAAAGCCACTTGTTGATTTAAATTGCCACATAAAGCTTATTTCTCTAGATCTTACTCACTGCAGCTTCACGAGGCATCATCACCGGTCGACAACTGCCACGTTCTTCTTCAGTAACGATGAGAAATGCTGATGAAAAAGGTTTTGCATGTGTTTCGTGATTATCCTGGCGATACATTTTCTTGACTCTGTTGTGTATTCAGACAGTTTTAATATCAGTGTTGGACCTCTTAGCTGGTCTGAGGTCTGTCATCTGTTTGTAAAAAATAAAATGTGCTGTACTGACTCTAAGGCTTTTACTTTGAAAGGTAAAGAGTGTGGGAAACGAGGAAACGGGGCGAAGGTTATGGAGATTGGAGAATTAGTTGGTTTTGGCTTTAGGCTTTTTTCAAATCTCCTTCAGATCAGTGCTGACAAAGTTTTTTTTTTCAACTTTTAGAAGTATAAAACCCTACATGAATCAAATTAAGTGTATTTGGCCTTAATTTGATTCATTCTGATTAGCCAATAATAAGTTTTGTTCTATTATATAATTAAAAGTGCAATTAGATATTTTTCTTTCTTAATTTAAGTGTAAGAAACGTAGATTTCCGTAACTTGTCTGCTACATTTCAAATTTTCTAGATGACTTGGGGCTGTTTAGGGCTGCAACTAACAATTATTTTGGTAATCGATTAATCAGCATATTATTTAATAGTTTGGCTGAAAATTGTATATTACTTCATGAAGCTACAAAAAACCGCGGTTGGAGGCCTTTTGTCAGAGAAAAGTTAAAGATAATGTTTGTAGAATCCTCTTAGTCGTTGGACACGTGTATATGAACATGACATTCACCATTTGAAAGCTAAGAACATCCAGAATTCACTACTGAAGCCAACACTAAATAAATAACTTTCAAATCATGTAAATATTGGATTTGGACCTCAGATCTGTGGGAAAATGATGACCCTACCTTTAAAGAGAAAGGGTTTTCATCAAAAAATACTAACTTTTATTGTAATTCTGGCTCTGTGCGAGTGAAAAATCAGACAATTCTTTCTAACAGTTGACGATTATTTTACTAGTAGATTACTTTTTTCAGCCCTACAGTTTAGTCTTTAAATGGTCATATTCTCAGCTTTTTAGTCTTATTGTTTGATTCTCTGCACATGCTTTACGTGTGGTAGAATTGACAATTAAGATGATTGAATTGGTGCTTATTCAACAACAATAGTCTGGGAAATACCATATTTTACCTTATTCGATAGCTGCAGCTGGTCATAGTGGAGTGGAGCGATGGTGGGTCCCGACGCTGTACCAGAGAACCACAGCTTCAGACGACTCTAAGGAATATTTAATCTTATTTGGTCACGTTAAACAATAACAACGTTGTTTTACATGTAATTAACAGGATTATGTGGAAAAGGCTGATAACGTTTTCAATTGATTCCAAAACGCTTCATTATATTTAATCTAATTGAATCATAATTTCATACATTTGTTAAAGTGAGTCACAACTAGGATTAGAAATAAAAAGTATTTGATGTAATGCAGGGATCAGATTGGACTGATTGATCGTAATACAAATACAAACAGCAAAACGCGAGTGGTTAGCGCTCGCCTCACAACAAGAAGGTCCTGGGTTCGATCCCGGGTCTTTGTGTGGAGTTTACATGTTCTCCCTGTGTCTGCTCCGGTTTCCTCCGGGTGCTCAGGTTTCCCCTACCACTAAAAACATGTACAATAGGATCCCCCTGGGGCCAGGACTTCCCTGAAAAAGAGATTCTTAATCTCAGTGGGAGTTTCCTGGTTAAATAAAAGAAAGAAAAAAGTTTATTTGGTTGGGACAGAGCACGCATCTCCGCGGCCACGAGGAGAACGTGCAAACTCCACACAGAAATCAATCACTTTTCATACAAGAATGTAACACAAGAACTATGCCCCATTCAACCCCTGACCCCCATGAATTTTCACCCACCCATATACAGTACACAAAGACTCGTTCCCCTTCACGCACCTAACCCCTCAACTCCTTCATGCTGTGAGGCACTCAATCAATCAATCAATCAAACAAACAGGAGTCCTCTCCAAGGGCACAAGCTCTAACCACTGCACCACCGTGCTGAACACGAGTTAAAATGACCAAGAATACTGTATAATTCTGATTTGTCCAATAATGCCAATTGAATAAGATTGAATTTCTTTTTGAAATAAGTAAAAACAAATTTTGAGTTTTCAGTTTTCAGCGGTTTAAGTTTATGGTTCCATTTTGCTGACATGTTGGATACAAAGAGGGGATTTGGGATATTTTGTTTAGTTTTTGAATGAACTAGTTATTAGTGAATAATGGCCTCATTTTTCAGGCTTCAAAACTAAATAAATCAGGCTAGGAATATTTAACTTCTTACCGAGTTGGCACACATCACGATGATACGAGATGACACCTTTTACCGCAAGTTTAATAATCCTAGACAATTATCAACTCAATATCTTACATTTTAGTGTGAGACAGAGCTGAGTTAGGTTTCCAAGCCTAAATGAAAGTGTGTTCCCGGGTCAAATTGAACCTAATGTTTCATCAAAGTCGTCGACACACAGTTTAAAACCATGTGCTGTGTGTTCGGTCGGACATTTTAAAGCCAGCTGAAAGTCAAAAGAGAAAGAAGACCAACTGTGATGAAAGTATGATGTAACTTTGTCGAGTGTCTTTGTGGAATCTTATGTGAAGCCTGTACAATGCATCATGGGTAAAATCTCTGTCTGAAGTACAATATTTATGAGTCTGTGCAGGGATTTCCACAGATCTGTTTTCGTACTGATATCGTCAGTGAATATTTTGCACTTAAACTTTGGATTTAAACTGCTTTTTATGTATAGTTTCACTGCAAAAACTACATTTAGAAATAAGAAGAGCTTTATGGACATTTTTAGGTGGCATCTAACCATCCATACTAGTCCAGCCAGTCACTCACACAAACATGCATCTTGGACTATTGTACATGTTTTTGATGGCAGGGGAAACCGGAGCACCTGAAGGAAACCTGCACAGACACGAGGAGAACATGCAAACTCCGCACAGAAAGGCCCCGTCGGGCTCGGGGATCGAACCCAGGACCTTCTTGCATAAATGTTCCATGCACCTTTTAATTAATCTTACTTGAAATAGGATTGTTGCTTAAACGTAAACACGCACCTCACTGGCAGATACTCGAAAAAAATCAAAAAATCAAGGGCAAATTTACTCAGGTCAGTGCCATTTTCAGGGTCACGGGCCCCGCCACATATGTTGAAATAAGTCAATTTGGTTTGAGTATAGGTACATAAAATGATCTGCCAGTGGAACAAGTATTTTTGCACTTAAACTTGGGTCGTTTTCACACTGCCACTATTATGTCGACCTAAAGGAGCTGTCGACCCAAGAGCAACGCTTAAAGGTCTGTGTGAATCCAGCCGCACCATTTTAGACCAATCTAAAGGTGGCCGCACACTAGAGGATTTTTAGCCAGATTTTTAGTCTGAGGAGGCGTGGCTCAATAAAAACTTTCTCTCATGCCATGATCTGTGGTGGGACTGTGTGTGTGTGTGTGTCCTCATGTCTGTCCTTAAGTGTGTGTTGTCTGTGCACAGATCTTTAGTCTCAAAAGATTAAAAATCCTCTAGGGTGTGGGCACCTTAAAGAGCCGCACTAAAGTCTAAAGACCGGTCTAAAGTGGTGAGGCTCTTAACGGCTCAAACAGCTGGTCTCGGAGCGGCAACAACCACACTGTCTCTGACTCTGCACCCAGGTGTGGTGTGAAGGGGCTGACCTCGGACCAAATAGTTTCAATTTCATTCTGCTTTTTGAGTGAAAAAAGAACTTCTAGCATGTATTGTTCTATGATACCTCACCTGTGGTGCAGAACGTTTGGAGTAAGCCTCTGATGAGACAAAATTGGATCAACTTTATCGAAGTAACAACATCTCTCTCTCTCTGTCCCTCTTCTCTGCGCAGTAGGTTAAAGCCTCCAAATACATGAATGCAGCTCCCTGTACAGGCTGGTTTATGATAAGGCCTAAAAGATTAACGTTAATACACAATTATTTTATGTTAAACACCATTTTGTTGTGAATAAAAAATAATCTTACCAGATAAAAAAGTGAGCACCACAAATGCGTGTGTCCTTGATCTCAACTTCGGACCATCTGGCTCGTTTGATGAAGTCTGGTCTATCCTTCTGTAAAGGGTGCTCACTTGTGACCAATCAAGTCCTGGGTTGTTGGTCCTATTTGTGCGATCAACAATGCAACACGATGGCATTGTGTTGTTTTTAGACGAAAGCAAACATGTGTGAATCGTGTGGCGATGCTCATACAATGCAGCATTACAGTATATACAGCATAGGTCACAAGAAATGGGTCTATTTGAAGCACATCTACATTTCTACGGTGAAAATGGTTGGAATGGTACAAGAAAAGAGGCCAGAGTCCGAGCGTTGTTCCCTGAAGCAGAGACTTTATTGACGCAGAGGAATCCACTGGCCTAAACTCACAATTTAAAAAGTTTCACAATAAAAATGTTCTCAATCATTTTTTTTTTTTTTTAAAGTCCTCTGCCCACCTCCTTCACGCCATGTTCATACACCTTTAAATGAATCATTTGCGTATTTCCATGCGAAGTAGGGACTCGTCGAAAACACAGGGAGGTCTAATCTCTAAGAAAATATATCCAACACGTCCAGACAAAAATAAATGTACACTTATCGATCCGTTTACAAATGTACAGCCCCTCGTTTCAGAAGTCCCCATGTGAATATCACAAATTATGTCCTCAACAAGACGCCATTTTGAGGCGCCTTCGAGTGGTTTGGTTCGAGAATGTGACGAGAGAGAGTGAGTAGCAGCAAAACAAACCACAATATTTTGGTAAAACATGGACAGGATATTTAAAATGAAGTCAAAGTAAGCCATATCGGCGTCCACGAGCGGTACCAAATATGTACAGTGAGCTTTAGAGATGCGAGAACCCATGAAAGACACAGTTTCAGTAGTTCTTAAAAAGGATTACAATAGTCAACAGTGCAACAATTACTAGCATGGGTTTGGAAAAGCTGTGACTGATTGAAGGAAGATTTAAAGTTTGCCTGTAGTAAATCTAAATTGTAAATTTACCCCAACGCAGTTAGCAAATCAGCTTCTCCGATATCCTGTTCAGCAATCGTTAGCCTGTTCAATCTACTTTCCCTATAGCCGTTAGCGTTAGCCATCAAAGATCGCAATTTATACATCCACCACATTTGCATGATGCCAAAGCCTAGTTAAAAACCATTATTGAATGAACAGACCTTTTGAAATTTTACTTAAAGAGACTCATCGGAGGTTGTCCATTTTCATACTCGTGACTGCCACCTCTGGCCATCCGCGTAACTGCAGTCTCCATGTTAAGCTGGTGAATGACTGCCCGAACACGCAACTTTAGAGTGACGGTGCAGGCTTATAGCGGCAACTGAGTGGGATAGGTGTGGGCTCACAGTACAGCGCGGGACATTGCTGGAGCATGTAGGGGGTGGAAAATATATTATTTTTTACATTTTAACTTCCGTAGAGTCCCTTTAAGATTAGAAATAGCATGTAAAAGTTGCATCAGAGCTAAATGCTAAATCATCTTCGTTAAGTTTTCTGCTTTTTTTTGAGGGTCCAGTGCCTGCTATAATATGCTAATGATGGAGAAATCACAGAAATTGTATAAATTCCATGAAACGGACATGCCACATCTCCTCATACTTGCCTTCACCATTTGTATATATACGAATAGAAAGTTCAATGACGCAAATAATGGCCAGGATCGGGAAGTTTTAAACTAGCATTTGTAGCAGCCAAGTCTATCCTCGAGTGAAAAAGGCTGTCTGCGGTTTTTTTGAAATGCCGTTTCTATGTAAAATAGCCTCATTTTGGTGTCATTTCGGATGAAAACCTGACAAAACATAAAATCCAAAGCCCTCAGACCTTCATTGAGAAAGGGAGGAAATGGCAGTTCGGCATCAGAGGAGCATCTGCGCTCTGTAAACAAGTAAAATACATGTTTGGGAAATGCATCCATACAGGTTTGGATGCATCTATATGATTTCTATGATATGATCCAATGGCCACCAGACCTACACTTATAACACATTAAAGGTCTTGAAAAGGACACGCCATACCTCACTATACTTTTACATAAGACCTGGCATCAGTGGGATTCAATTACGCAAATATCGGAAAGGTCAGAGAAGCTGTTTTGCAAACCGAAGCACACATTTGTAGGAACAGGCTTTGATACAGTCGCCAAAGCTGTTCCAGTGATTTTTCTCCAACGAACAATGGACAATGATTGCTAGTTTCTTCCACTTGCCCCCAAAGCGTGTGTCTTTCATGAGTGTGAAATATAAATCCCGGTTCATGACACTTGTTAATGATGAAAACAGTTCTGATTTCAGTCCGACAGTAAAAAATATCCAGGAATAGCTTTTCAACACTGATTTGACCAACCCACAGTCTTCTTCAAGCGTCTGTAAAAAGCCAAAGCTGCAGGGAATATGGGAGAAACGGCATGTTCATATTTCAGTCTTCTTTCAAATGTTCCTGGTTTAAAAGACGCACTGTGGACGCAATATTGCTCAACACATTGAGTGTCAAAAGAATGAAAATTAAAAAATTAAATGAAACTAGACACTCTATCTAACACCTTATGTGTGATTTTGGGAGCTCTGACGATCAAAAACTTATAAAAAAAAAAGTCACGATCTGAACATTTCGTCTGGGCATTTCATCACAACGCGGCATTCGATTGCTGTTGCTGCATTGTGTCCAATTATACGCTTCAGGTGACCTTCCACAAGTCCTTTGACCCGGAAATGTAAGTATCAGAAGCGTGACAGGCTCATGTTTCATAAAACTTGCGATATCTCCGTTTTTAGGGGGGAAAAAAACAGTGATTTTGATGAAAACCAGCCTCTGTTTACCTTGGAATTTCTCAGGAAACGAGGCATGTAGAAATAAACGGTTTCCACCCACTGAGAGCTTAGAGTCTCACCTTTCAGACGGGTCATAGTATGTGTCCATAGCTATAACATAGAATACACTGTGGAGCTACAAAAGTCATCAAATATGGTCTAGATTGCTGGCACTCTACGGCTAAGTTCCGAAAACAGCGTGGCCCTCAATGTGTAAACAAATTTTCACCAACTTTTCTTATATCTGTGGATTAAATCGCTATCCACAGATATTATTCATCAAACAATGCCATGAATGCCAATTGATTGAACCAAATGTATTGCTTTTGGCCCGAAATGTGGCACAATGACTTCTATGTTTATGGTGGGAAAAAGGGCAATTGAACATATAGATTTGCTTATAAAGCCTTTCACGATTTCCACTTTTAATCCAAAATGAGGCCAACTCAAACGTATAATGTATTTTTTCCATGCCATTTCTCCCTCATTCTATGCATCTACTATCTATTTACAGACAGACTGGTATTTCCTTAAGGGTTGGCTCCACATAAAACATAAAACATCTCATTTAAATTCACAATAAATCCCTCTTTGTTCAACGTAATATTTACACGTCATTATTATTAGATCTATAATTATTATTACTCATATTATTGCATCGAGAGAAACACAGTTCAACCCTGTTTCCGGTCGTCAAGTCCATAAATAAAATGTAAACAATGAAAGCAAAAGAAACATGAAGCGAAATACATTCAAAATACAATATTATATCAATATATTTATAAAGATCAGGTCGTAATAAATACATCTGAATTCTGTTTGATAAATAAGAGAAATGGGGCACTTGACATTGGACCCAAATGGAGGGAACTGAAGATTTGGCTGCGCTCACACTGAAGGAAAGGGGGAAAAAAGAGTTCATAATTAACAAGGGAGGAAGTTATTGTGACAAAACAGGGCTAAAGTCAGGCATTTCATCCGAGTGGGCGTGGGTTTCTTGTCATATTTGTGGTGATTTTGATGATAAATACAAATATTCTAAGTTTAGTTTAGTAAAGAATGTCGCAATGTGTCACTCAACGAGCAGCGGCCAATAAACTCAACATAAGACTTAAGCATTTTATTAAAATTTCAATCAACATTTCATCTTGATCAGGGACTTCATTTTGAGGATACAAACTAATGAATGAACATACATTGAAGTACCAGTGATTCACAGTCACTGATCAAGATACAATTGTGAAATATTAATGAAATACTTGATACCGATGTCGCTCCCATTGAACTGGCGCCCCCTGCTGCTGGAGTGTAGTTACCTCATACTCAATTATCACTTTATCTTCAGCTCATCAAACAAGCTTGTTCAAGACGGTTTGGTTCATATTTATGAATAAGAATAAATGAGATCAGCCAGTGAGTTGTTATATTTTTCATGCGAGCTGCTGGAAAGCATTTTTTAAGCCACAAGATGATCGTGCCATACTCTGCATCATGACAGCAGGGTTGCCAGGTTTCCAGTAAAACCTCGGAATTAGGCGACTTTTTAAGACTTTCCACGTGTGAAAAAAAAACAGTCCTACGTTTCTACTGTTATGGTGAAGAAGCAGCTGAGTCGAAAGAGAAAGCTCTTGATTTACCGGTTGATCTACGTTCCTACTCTCACCTATGGCCATGACCGAAAGGACAAGGTCGCAGATACAATCGGTCAAAATTAGTTTCCTCCGAAGGATGGCTGGGTACACCCTTAGAGATAGTCACCCGGGAGGAGCTCAGAGTAGAGCTGCTGCTCCTTCACATCGAAAGGAGCCACTTGAGGTGGTGATCAAAAGGGGCGCATCATCGGAGGAGCGCAGTTTGACAAAAATACATTGAAAATCTGTGGGTTTGGACTGTTGTTCAGATATTTTGCAAGGGTTTGGCTGCTGAGGTTGTGCTGATGTTGCTCACACAATCAGGGACAAGTGTCACGCACACCTTGAGGTATCATAGGACTACAGACGAAAATTAGCCACGTGGCTAACTCTGGCATATTTACATGTGGACACTAAGGACTCGTGTTAATTAATAAACACTGTCCCATCTTAAATTTAAAATTTAAAAAAATCGCCCATCACTAATAACTTAGCGTCTGAATGAAATGCCGATCATAAAGTGGGTCAAATAATATAACTCTAAAACAGTGTGATTGAAAGAGAATAGCTACTTTGCTAATGTGCAAAACATTGCTAAATATTGCTTGCTAATGCTAATTGTAGCTAATTATGGCTAGGTTAAAGTGGACCTAGCTAAAGCTAATGTTAGCTAATGCTAAGATAGCGGGTTAAGAACGAAATCCAAGTTTACCCACTAAATTACCTGAAAACGGTGCCAAAATTTAGGTTTTGTCAAAGAATATTTTTAGGCTATATGTATAAAACTGACAAGTGAGAACTTTGAAAGTAAAATAACAATAGCCTTGATTTATATTGCACTTTTTGCACAAACCTTAAAGAACACCAAAGGGAAAAGTAAGAAAACGAAACATCAGACTTCCATGAAAATGATTTGTGCCACTTTTCGTCTTCAGTGTAAACGCAGCCGCGGTGAGTCAAAAGCCGAGAGCAAAAAGGTGCTTATTAAAATCTATTTGAATAAAAAACCCATAGGATTCACGAACCACGTTTTACATGCTCTAAAACTATAGGAACATTATTATCTCAGTACCACAGAGCTACTAACAGAGCTACCAAACGTGGACAAATCTAGAGACATTTCAGGTTTTACAAAATGCATTGAATCCCGCACCAAAAAAGCCCCTCTTTTTCCCCCCCAGCGAACCCGGGATTCCAGAAGTCCTGATGCGTATAATATTGCATCGTCTAACATTAACAAACTACCACACTAAAAATACCTGCGTTCTCAATTTTTAAATAGTACCACCACGCTTTTGAATCAGTATTTGGTCTTCGAAAAGAGAGAAGTAGTCCACTTAGCAAGTTTAAACAAAAGTCAATATATTTTAAAAACTGGCGTCATTTTACCAGGAAAATCCTCGTAATCGGCACAAAACGACTCTTCAGTGCGACCTCTGTAGCTCCATTGACATCAAGAGGGCTTTGTGCTTGTCAAAAAAGTCTCAAAACAGGTCCCGTGAAGCTGGACTCCACCACGAGAGGGCGCCACCACGCAAGCCCCACCAGCTGCGGCATTGGTGTTCTCCCATTGAGAGGAAAAAATGTGCGTATGACATGATTCAATAAATAATAAATTATTATAGGACGTTTTGGTCGTATTTACAAAACTATTTACAGCAGAAAAAAATGAATAAAATATCTATTTCTCTACAAAGCTAAGAGTTTCCATAGAAAAAACATAGACGCTACAGCTGTGGTGCCATCGACAGTTGCTAGCTAGCATAATGCCCTGGTTTAGATATTTGAAATGCTCACAAAAATTACAAATTAATAAAAAAATACTTCAATAAAAAGTGGCAGTGGAAGTCTAGACCCTGGTTCACGCGACTGACAAGATTTATGCTTAGAAAACAAACAAACAAACAAACAAACAAACAAACGAAAAGGGGCTAACAACATGCTAACACTGCCATGGAATCCAATGGAAATATCGTTAGCATGCAACGAAATACGCTAATATGCTAACTCGCTAGTCAATAACGGTACTTCTATTGCAAAGTTATCTACTAAATGCCAGTCTATTAAGCTTGTGTTTTATTTTTTTTTATGCAGATACTATCCAAGGGTTTCGGGTGATGTCTTACTAGGGCCATTACCGTTGCCATGGTGATAAGCGACCGAAAACCTCGCCGTGCTAGCTTTTGAACGACCGAAAGTCCTAAAAACATATATCCACGATAGCAAAAAGTTATAAGACAGAAACCCACGGATATTTAGACTATTTAAAAAAAAAAAAAAATGATGGTTTTATGAGGGTGAATGTCTATAGCAGGTCCTTTGATGTAAGAAAATGGTCATAAATGGTTAATACAGGTCCGGTAAGATAAAATATTTTGGTCCGACTTTAGGCTGTAAATCTTAAACTGGCAGAGATTGTACTTTTACAAGCACAGAACTTAAAAATACTTTTCCTTGTGCGATGTTTTGAAGTACGTCTAGGCCTACACTTATTTTAAAGTCTTAAACATCTTGGTTTCTTGTCCCTTCATATCATTTTTTAGGGTCTATTCTTTGGAAATACCAGAATTATTTATCGTTTTCTGTCAAAGGTTACTCGTTTTTCCATAGTAGTGTTCAATTTCTGTCTATTCTATTCTACTCTATAGTAAACGGAGGAAAAGTGCTATTTGACATGTAAACAACCAAAAATAATGAATCCGCTCAATATTTAGGAGCAACTTCGCCGACTTTAGCTTCGATATAAGTGATTGTTTTTCAGTTTTAATTTCCGAAATGCGACTTTGCTTTGTAAGTCTTTAAAAGATTTGGTTACAAGGCGTTTTAAAGTTTGAAAAGTGACCGACAAGATGCCAGAAAAGTTGCCAGGTTGACGCGACGTAGCTTAGTTTTGGTCATGGATAAAAGTATTGGCAGTGTTTGACAGCGGAGGTGGTAATCAAATCACGCTTTTCGACCAAACTACACTTTTAAAGAATAGTTTCATCACATGGTACTTCTGCTTAATTGTATTTTGAACAGTTTGGAGTGAAAAACATTTGGTTACTCTTCCCATTTGAAATAAAAAGTGCTTCCTTTTTTCGTTGGAATGATCAGAACTCTCACATTATTTGTGTTTTTTTAGGATCTTCACCAAAATACGGTCTACTTTTCCTTGAGTAATTATCTGTACACCTACCTTTTACTAATATTATTTCGTAGCGTCACTCTTACTTGTGGAGTAAATATCGTGGCTACTCTACCCACCACTTTCTACGCGTTGCAAATGTGTCTAAAAATACCCTCTTCTCCGTTTTTCCTACTGAACAAGCACCACAGCGTCACAGTAACCACTTCTACAAAATCATTGCTTAAATTATCTCTACAAGACCCCCAAAAAGCGCCTGCCTTTGCAGTTTAGCAGCTCGCGAACACCTCATCCTCCTCCTCCTCCTCCTCCTCCTCCTCGTTTCCTGTGGGGATTTTCAAATTAAAAGTCCGACAAAGCGGCAGTCGATCAGTTTCCCTCCCTGCACAAAAAACAAAACAAAATCCCGCTTCGTATTGCACTGTGGGGGAGATGTGGAGGCTTCCTGAACGTGTTTGTACTTGGTTGGGGTTTTTTTTTGTTTTGTTTGTTTGGGCGTTCTCTGGGAGTTCACTCGTCCTCGCGGCACGTGGGCAGGTTGACGAAGGTGAAGATGTTGTACTCGATGAGGCAGGAGAAGCACAGGAAGACGGAGTAGAGCATCAGACACATCATACCCAGGCGGCGGTCCAGAGTCCACTTGTTCAGATGGACGCCGATCACCTGCGGGACGGAGACAGAGACAGGAGGTGGAAGAAGGACTCAATATTCTTACTTGAGTCAAAGTACAGATACAGGACCAAAGATGTACTGAAGTGAAAGTATCTGATGAAGGTTCTACTTAAGAAAAAGTATAAAAGTATCCACTGTAAAATGTACTTAATGAGTGAAAAGTTAAAGTATTTTTTTAAAGAGTTTAATATGAAGGATGTTTTAATCCTTTGAATCAAACCAGGACTAAACCAGGTCTAAATCAGGACTAAACCAGGTCTAAATCAGGACTAAACCAGGTCTAAATCAGGACTAAACCAGGACAAAGTCATGACTAACCCAGGTCTAAACCAGGACTAAACCAGGACAAAACCACGACTAGACCAGTTCTAAACCAGGAAAAACCAGGACTAAATCAGGACTAAACCGGAACAAAACCACAACTACACCAGTTCTAAACCAGGACAAACCTAGGACAAAACCAGGACTAAACTAGTTCTAAACCACCACTAAACCAGGTCTAAACCAGGACATAACCACAACTAGACCAGTTCTAAACCAGGACAAACCTAGGACAAAACCAGGACTAAACCAGGACAAAACCACGACTAGACCAGTTCTAAACCAGTTCTAAACCAGGACTATATCAGGACTAAACCGGAACAAACCCACAACTAGACCAGTTCTAAACCAGGACAAAACCAGGACTAAACCACCACTGAACCAGGTCTAAACCAGGACTAAACCAGGACTAAACCACCACTGAACCAGGTCTAAACCAGTACTAAACCAGGACTAAACCCGGTCTAATCCAGATCTAAACTATGTCTACAGGAGTAAATCACTAAACCAAGTCGAAACTGGGACTGAACCAGTTCCTTATACAAGTCACTTTGAAAATAAAATACTTTTACTTTTAATCCA
>OMNZ01117353.1:6788-21547 GCA_900303255.1 Lesueurigobius sanzi
AGTAACTGTATTCAGATACAAATACTCTCCCACGTGAGGGTATTTTGAATACAGTTACTTTTAAAATACCAAAGGAATAGAGAGAGAGAGGGGAAGGAGAGAGACAGAGGGGAAGGAGAGAGACAGACACAGAGAGAGAGAGAGAGACAGAGAGAGAGAGAGAGAGGCAGAGAGAGAGAGAGACAGAGAAAGAGAGAGAGAGGCATAGAGAGACACACAGAGAGATAGAGAGACAAGAGACAGAGAGAAACACAGAGAGCGAGACAGAGACAGACAGAGAGAGAGAGTGTAGTCTAGTCGTCTAAAATGATGTCGAGTGCCACAGAGGTTGACTACTCGATGTAAATGCCCTACTTGGTATTGAATTACTTTCTCGCTGTTCTTCTTCAGAAATTCAACAGTGGCCTTAGAGGTGTTTCGATCATTGTTATGTTGGAAACCTGCACGACGACCGAGGGCTCGGAGTCATGGGAGCTTCTTCTCTTTCAGTATGGAGCAATACTTCTGTACTTTTCCAGTCTAGCTCAGAGGTACTCACAGAGCCACAGTCCAGGAGGAAGGCCCCGTCCCGGCTCAGCCTCTCCGCAGACAGGTGCAGGAGCTGCGGCTGAGGCACTATCACATCGTTCAGGTGGAGAGCCCCCTGTAGGCAGCACAGAGGTTAACAATGTATTTATATTGTCCATTACATAAAGCATGCTTTGATGTATCTATTTTAATTCTTTAATCTCTTCAGAATGTAATCTAGGCCAGTGGTTCTCATCTTGAGTAGCTTTGGGACCTGCCTTCAATCCATCAGGACAGACCAAGACACAAAGAAAAATATTCTTCAAAATATTCTTCAATAATATTCTTTAAAATAACCCTTGTATAGTATACAAAATGTATTATTCATAGTATTTCTTCACACAGTTCGGCTGTTTTAAGCTTTGATCTCCAAAACAATGAATACATAATACATTTTGCGAAAGACCTGTGAACCACTGAAACACTTAGGTTCTGACCCTGATCTAGAAAATTAAAAAATAAAATATAATTTAAAAAAACTACAACTAAAAATCATAGGTCATGTTATACAAAAGTCAGATAAGCATACAGTTACCTGATCAGAGATGGTGTCCAGGCGGTAGAGGTCAGGGTGCATCAGCCTCATGAGCTGTGGCAGAGGCTCTGTTTTGAACTGGCACATGGCAAATACACGCTCATCCAGCCGTGTGCTGGTGCCCGTCCGCAGGGCTTTCTGCAGAGACAGGAACCACACATCAGACCAGTAACTTCACAGTTAGATCGGACTCATGTGTACAGCAAACCGTGTGTGCTGGCCAGTTTGTCAGGACACACACCTGTTTGAGCAGGGCCAGGATGTAGAGGGGGAAGAGGCGCATGGCTGAGGGCAGCACCAGACCGTTCTGCTGCAAGTTAGACACGCTGCTCCTGTACGCACCCACCAGGTCCACCACCGCATTCACCAGCGCATCCCGGGCATCCGGCAGGCCCGACGACACCGAGCGGTCGATAGCTGCAGCACATGGTGAGCATTAGTGAGACGAACATCACTGCGAGAGAGTAGAGCTATAACCAGTGTTTGACTAAACCAGGAGTGCTCAGGGCAGTGCGGGTCGATAGGTGGGCAAAGGCTTGGCATATTGAACAACAAATCTGATTTATTTTGACTCTTTGAAGATGGATATAGTGCAGGAGTATATGTGGAGTTACTGTAGGGGAGAGCGGGTGAGTTGAGCCACCCCACTGGATATGGCTTTTGAATAGAGAGCAGTTAGATACTGCCTTTATTGGTGACCTCTTTCATTACTTCCTTTCTGCTGTACAAGAGATTCCAACTAAGACAAAGATGCACTTGCACTGAAGAAAACTCTAATTTCAACTTCAAAAGTGGAATTTATTTCAATTTCTTTCAACCTTCATTGTATCAATTCAATAAAGGTTTTTTGTAAAAGCATTAAATAGTGGATACATGTGGCTGTTATCATGAAAATCTTCATGTCTTGAATGTATGCCTAATTGGCACACTTAGCCACAGGCAAGTTGAGCCGTGGATCACGCATGCATTTTGAAAACAGTAAGTTTTATTGTCAAAAATAAATATCTTTTACGAGTGCAAAATAGTCCTACAGGTTTCAGGAGCTTTAATTAATCCAACCCTTACTGTTCTATTATTTTCTTCATGTAATTTGGAATAAAAATCCTTTCTTCCAAGAAATGTAATTTTAATTCAGACAGTGTTATATATGTAGCTATATGTGCAAGACATTGTATTATTGTCTTTTTACACCTTAATTATTATACTGTAGTTATGATGATGTATGATCAACCCCACGGCTTGGACCAACTTACCCCACCCATGGGTAAGTTGTTTGGGTTGGGTAAGATATTTTAGTTGTCTGGTTAATAATATGGCTCAACTTACCCCGCTCTCCCCTACAGTCCTAGCCTGTGTGCAGCCTTACCCATGTTAGCGAGGAGGCAGGTAATGGCCTGTACATCTGCCCCTGCGTACACATCACTCAGCTGGGTGACCACAGGCAGACACAGAGTGTGGACACGGATCCGCCGCTTCCCTACAGACATGAGAGCGAGAGGTTACACACACAAGAACAGATTGCTGGAGCAGCCAGTCATACAGGGATGATACAAACATCACAGTGATATGGTGGACTCTAACAATGTACTGAATTACATTGCACAGCTGTATCGCAGTTTCAATGGCACAATTAAAAACACATTTCAAAAATGGCCTTTCTTATTTTTAACCTAACTCCGAGTCCATATATCTAACCCACTAAACTACACAATGCACGAGTACCACCTTTGATATCATTTGAGAAACACTGATATACACAGGCCCCTTTAATACTTTAAAAACCAAAGTACTCCAGTCCTATCAGTACATTTGAGAGAAACACCACAATAAAATATAATACTGTTCTAATATCACTGTGAGAGTTTGGTGACATCCCTCAGAGCTTGTGTGTCGCTCTCTCACACTGCCTTACCTTTACTGGAGGTGTAGAGCAGAGCGGCCTGAAAGCAGGCCAGAGAGGAGTCTGCCAGAGAGTCTTCTATAGACATCTGCACAGCGAAGGCAGAGTCTGGGTTCACGTTGGCCAGAGACAGCAGGTCCGTGGAGCGCACAAACAGGTTTCCATGGAATGTGTGGATGGATAAACCTGCAGGGGGTAAAGTGACAATTATGTTTATATTATATTTATACGATAGAGCTGATGTCAGTCATGTTCACGGGTACAGGGTACACTGTACTTAAATGCGCATTGTGGGACATTTGTTGTGAAAAAACCTATGATAATAGTGTGTATTTGACCTTTTAGTGACCCAGTGGCTGTAGGGATGATAGACATGGTGCCATTACTATCCATCACAGCTACCTTTATGACAGGTCAGTTCTCACTGCGTCATCAGCAGAGAAAACCTCCCAGAAAGTGTAGGTGCCATGCTTATCACCCATACAGTCACTAAAAAGTCAAATAACAACATCTAATATAAAAGGATTCACAATGCACCTTTAACACACAGGCAGGGTTATGGTCAGGATGTGTGGGAAATATTTTATGCACTAAATATTTGTAGAAGCAAATGTTAAGACATTTGGTGAGCTTACCCTTTTAAATATTATTTGATCATGTGTTTTTCTTTTAATTGCATTTTATGTTTAGTTTTTAATCTTACATTATTATGTTCAGCACTTTCGTCGACTGTGGTTGTTGTAAAGCACTTTATAAATAAAACTTTTTTCCCACTCATGGTTAGTGCTTGGGCGAAGCCATTTATTGTCTAAGAACTGAGTTCAAATCATAATGAAACAGAAACTACTCAAATCTCTCTGATTTAAGCAAAGAAAAACTCACTTCAGCTGAAATAGAGGACTCTGACAAAATTGGACTCTGAAAAAATTATGTTTATTTCAAGATGCACAATATGTAAACTTCTGATCAGGGACATTTGGCTAGTTTCTAGTTGAAAAGCGTGAACAACCGAACAATAAATGGCTTCACGCAACCACTAACCATGAGTGAAATAAAGGGTTTTGTGTTATCATTCATATTCTATGAAATGCATAAGTTTGGCCACAACTGTAAATACACCGCTCCGGATTGTAGCCAAGGGCTAATTTGCATTCTTTGTCCCACATTCACATTCACAAACACACTCTCATTCAGTCTGACCTATTGTACATGTTTTGAGTGGTAGAGTAAACCGGAGCACCAGGAGGTAACCTACGCAGACACAGGGAGAACATGCAAACTCCACAGAAAGGCCCTGTCCAGTCCAGGGATCGAACCTGAGACCTTCAAGCTGTGAAGCATGAGCGCCAACCTCTGTGCCACTGTGCGGTTACACCTTTTCTTAAGTAAGTCATCTTTTATAATCTTAATACATGTGTGGATAATAATAACATGTTTGTTAAACGTTGCTTCATTTTACTTTCACTGGAGAATACGGTGATCCAAAATCACATGCTCTTCCAGTATTTGTGTTGTCTCCGGTCTAAAGGTGAACTCACATCTCACAAACAACAGTGTAGTATTTTGCTGGCTGCCTTATTGCCCTGTGCACTTGAATGGCATTCCTAACTTGTACTTGTATTTGAAAAATATTAAAAACAACCGTCTCAGTTGGAGTCTCAGGATTGAATAGTTTTTGAAAATGGGGAGTAGGCCAGTAGGTTTGTTTTCTCTCTGTCCCTGCAGCCACAGTGTCCCCCAGTCATGTACCTTTAGTGCATCTGATCCTCATGACGGCCTCGAAGCCGATCTTCCTGGTGAGATAGCGCTCCAGGTCCCGTTGGAACTTCTCCAGCTGGGCGGGGTTATGGACATGGTGAAAGGAGGGGTAGTAGAAGATACTGCCCGCTGAGAACTTGGACATGCAGGCTAAACAGAAGACAGAGAGGATGTCAATCAATCCATCTTTTTTTAATAATAAAGTGCCGTACAACTTAGAATCAATCCCCTTCACTCACTCACTCACTCACCCGACCCACAAACCCCTCAAATAAATGCCAGTACCTGGAGACAAAAAGGATTAACTTGATTTTAAATCCAGGCTGAAAACGGTTCTTTTTTAACTGTGCATATGTCAACTGAATGTATTTTACCTGGACTCTTCTCTTTTAATGTAATTAGTTAATGACTATATTTGTTTTATTGATTGATTTTATCCGCTCTCTTGTAATTTTATGAAATTGTGAAGCACTTTGAATTGCCTTGTGTATGAATTGTGCTCTACAAATGAATTTGCCTTGCCTTGATGACCATTTTTCTTCAGTTACTTTGGAATATTTATATTATTATGGACACTGTATCAGGTACGCATCGTACCGTGTACCCTTTATCGGGATACGTATCGTATCATGAAGCTGTTGGCAATACCCAGCCCTAATACCAAGGCCAGTATTTACAGTATAATGGAAATACTTCAAAAATAGTATGGCATACCAGCGAATAATACGTGACCCACAGAATAAAGTCTCTCATTTTGAATCCTAAATAGGTTGTACACTGAGGCAGAGAAGAAATTAATTAGGGACCAACTTGAAAGTTCAGATCTACACAGCAAATGTTCCAGTGTACATTTTTCAATTATTTGTTAGTAACAAGTATTAGAGTAAAAAGAAATATTATTAGAATTACTCGAATCTTAAATCAAGTATAATAATAATTATCTCCAGTAAGGAAGTAAAACTTGATCTACCACAGTCCTGTCCACATCTGTCATGGTCCACAAGACTCAGAGGAACTGGGACACACATGATCCTACATCAGCTACAAGTGAAAAGATTAAAACAAAAAAAAACCTACAAAGTTCTATCTAAGGCAGAATGTCCATGATTTCCTCCTTCACCTTTCGGTCTGTGATAGACTGAAGAAGTCTTTTGATAGCAAATAAAGAGCACATTTTTTTTGGTGTCATGTTATTGTCACTCATGGGTCTGACCTAAAGAGTAACACTGAAGAGAGTACATTCATTGGATTCCAACAGTGCAGCAAACAGTGCCAAATGTACTGGACCATTTGTTGTGAAGGTATACAGTACATAAAAGCCACAGTCTGCAGCACAGGTGTGTGTCGTTTTACCTAGAGACGAGAGGTCAGAGTACTGTGAGCTGAGAAGGAACAGGTCCACTCCGATCTGCTGTCCAGAGCAGTCCAGAGCCAGCTTCTTATAGAAGTCAGTGGCCGGGCCCAGGTGCTGCACCGCCTGTACATGGACATGACACTTATCACACAACCTCTCCACGGTTCACACAGGAACTTCCTACTCTGAAGAGCAAATGCAGACAACTTGAAAGGAAACTTCGACAACCCGGCCTCATTGTCAGCGGTCTTGCAGGGACCATATGGCCGTTTACAGAGAGAAACAAAGCTAAAACAACACACTACTCAGCCGCAATCACCCGTCAACAACACAACCCTAGACTCCTTTTTCTCTACAATATAAACAGAATCCTATGAACTCCACTGAACACACCCCAATCTTCTGCCTCCTACAAATTCCAGGATTCCTTCAGCATGGAGTGAATGAACCCTCCCTCCCTTCCCATCTAATCCAAAACACAAACTATTTACCGTCAGATACCAGCTATTGCTCCCACACAGTTTGTTTCACTTCCCATTTTACCATCGCACTGAAAAAAAAAACAATTGCAACAGGCTGAACCCTCCACATCCCTCATGAACCAATGCCATATCTTCTGGTTAAAGTGAAATAAGGCACAAGTCAAAATTACACAAATGAAAGCCACATTTTCTTAATTTCAGACATACTGGTATCCTTTTTTCAGCCACCTTCTATTTTCGTTCCACCTTACTCACGCGGACACTCCTCTGAACTTGACTTTGTTCATTTCTCAAACATCAGGGCTGTAAAACTGTCTGAACTTTCTTCCTCTAATGTTTTTAAGCCTGAACACAGAGGGCTGTTGTGATAAGCTTCGCGGTTGATCAGCTGTTTTTACCTGACATGCCTGGTGTCTCTGGGCTTCACAGCACATACACTACAAAAAGTAATCTCTTGATAAGTTAAATTTGCTTGAATTCATAATATTTTACCTCGACTCGGTAATTTTAACTTGCCAAGTGAAATTATCTGCCAATGGAACAAGTATGTTTGCACTGAAATTAAGAAAAAACAACTTCTTGCATGAAAAATTTGATAATAAATCTAAATTTACTTCAAATTATACGCTTGAGTGCAAGCATATATCTGTTGGCAGATAATTTTACTTGGCAAGTCAAAATGACTTAAAATAAGGTAAAATATTATGAATTCAAGCAAATTTAACTTTTTGCAGTGTATTTACGCGAATATTTAACCAATGTTTTTTATCAAATGAAGAGTGTCTTGAAAATTGTGAGTTGAGGCACACATTTAAACCAGTAGAATAACCAGAATGAGTGCTTGTTTAGACCGGTAGGCCCCCCGCTGCCTCTGCACAACTGGCCTCATGCAGCTGTGTGACAAAATACAGGACAAATAGCTATATATTTCTTCTCCTGCCGTCCCAAAAGTGCCGCTGCCCACCTGGAAACGTCCTGACTCCCGATTACCCAGCACATCTTTGTCCCTTTCTTGAGCATTGAGTTAATAAGAATAAACTATCACCGTCTTCTACCTTGGTGCTGGAGCGCTGGTTGGGGTCCTCCCTGGACTGCAGCAGGCCGGCTCCCACTGTAGGCAGCTGGGTCTGGAAGACGGACACCCTCCCTCCAGTGGGGGTCATGAGCTTAAAGGCAGCCTGTAGAGCGGGGCCCAAAGCACTCTGGGTCTCCCGCGTGTGAGCAAACATGGAGGGCAGGGCGCTCAGCAGCTCCTTCACCAGCTGCACACAACACAGTCAACACATCAGGGCTGATGCCACGGCTGAAGGAGAAACACGATTTCAGACAAAACAGGAATCATTGGGCCTCATTCATGAATATTTTCTTAAGGAAAAGTCCTTAAGTACAACCTAGGATAAACTTAAGAAAAACTTAAGTCTGACTCACGAAGCGTTCTTAAGAAGACAAAACTGTTCTTAAAGAGAGATGATTTTCTGTACGTAAGAGTCCTCCTGACTGTTCTTAGGAGAAGAACAAAGAACAAATTTTGTGAATGCCCAAAATGTTCTTAAGTCGGCCTTAAGAACAAATTTGTTCGTAAGTTTGTTTCGTGAATGAGGCCCAATGTCTTTGGCCCACAGAAACAAAGAGAAAGTGTTAGGAGTCACCTCGAGTCTCTTTCATTAAAATCTAGATCAGGTTAGAAATCTAGGAGTAATCATAGACCTGAACTTAAACAGCCACATTAAATCAATAGCAGGTTTTTACCAGGGGTGTGCTCAAAATATTGAACTTAAAACTTAGAATACATGAAGATCAGCATTGATGAGTTTCCTTTTTTCAAAATCACACACAGATAGAAATAGGCCAGAGAATATTGTAATCCGGAAAGTTATGACACTAAATTAAGGTTTATTGAAGACCCATAACAACATTTTTAATGCCTCAAATGCAAGAAATATATGGATTCATCATAAAAAAATGGAAACATTAGATTAACAAGAGGAACAGAGAAAAAAATGTGGATATTCAACAAATTGGGCTAAATAATTTAGCAAAAAAGACAAAAAAATACTGTAAATGTCATGAAAACCTGCAACTGAATGTGCTTTGGGCCACACTTTACTATTTATTCATGAGATAAATGATCAAGAAATGTAGATTTAATTCCTACTTGAAACAACTGTAATTCATTTTGGCACAATTCATTTCGTGACTAAACACTGGATGATAATTTGTCATTCTCTATGTAAATCTAACTTTGTTGAAAAAGTGGGACAGTATCTAAATAGGTTAGCATGGTCCTACAATACCCTCGTACTCATTTCGTACAGAGGGTCTGGCCCTACGCAACTGATCTCCGTTTTGAGGTGGGAGGGTCAACTCCTTTTAAAGCTTGAAATCGATTGGATCTGATTTTACCCAATCACTAGCCTGGCCTTAGCCATCCGTATTATCATTTCCTGCATATGCCTGACGTTACCTACAACACCCGCCTCCCCCGCTCGCTGAATGGTCCGACTCAATTCAACCGATGTTAACACACCCACTGAGATCAGACCCAGACGTACATGTAGGGAAATAAAAATTGACCGGAGTTTACGGATGGCTAAGGCCAGGCTATAAATAGGTGGGACGGGGACAAAGGTCTACATGGTGCAGTGCGACCCAAACAGGGACAGGTGATCATCCTGGCCATAGCCACTAAAGACCCAGATTTTGACGCCAATGAGTGGTTGGCAGGGGAAAGGATCAACTCTGCCCCCTGCAGGTGGCTCATGGTACTGCTCGTTACTTTGCCTTCATTGCACTAGATAAGATAAATCTTTATTGATCTCACAATGGTGAAATGTACTTGTTACAGTCGTCTCATGATTGGAAGGTCGGGGGTTCGAATCACGGCTACTGCAGACTGTCATTGTGTCCTTGGGCAAGACACTTCACCAACTGTCCGTACGAATGTAGATACTCAAATGGCGTGTTAGTGGCCCTATAATACATTCTATTATTATTATTATTACTTGTTTAAAATGTATTTTCTTCTTTAATGACACATTTCCTAACTTTTTGCACCCCCCCCTGTTATCTAAAGAGCTACTGTACATCCACCGATCTGCTGATAACACGCATCAAGAGACCAATGTTTGGGACTTCTCTAAGTCTGGATTTATTTAATTTGTCAATCACGTTATAATTGGGAACATATTTTTCAAAGTGCGTACCTCTTTGCTTTCCTTCAAGTTGACCATCAGATTGTCATGAGAGGGAATGAAGACATCTAGGAGAAAGATCAGGGGGAAAAGTCATTATACAGCGTTATATTGCACCACATTAATATTTAAAATAACGATTGGAATGAGCTTAGACCTGTTGATGCGTACCCAGCTTGGTCTTTGCGCGTCCCCTCAGTTCCGTATTAATAGATTGAAGATTTTGTTAGCATTAGCCTCTGCTACCGTATTCCTTTGGGGAAAAACTGAAGTGATGTTAGAAGTCACCAAGCTCTTCCACATTTTCCCTTTTTAAATACGTTTCTGTGAGGTATTACTGTGCCTTACAATATAGTGCCACTTTTTATCAGCTTAGAAAATCAACAGGTTTAATTTTGTGTAACTATACTTGGATCGTGTAACAACGCACAGAAACGTATTTAAATAGGGAAAACGTGGAAGAGTTTGGTGACTTCTAACATCACCTCAGTTTTCCCTCAAAGGAATATGGTAGCAGAGGCTAATGCTAACAACATCATCAGTCTATTACGGAACTGAGGGCACGCACAAAGACCAGGCTGGGTACGCATCAACTCGTCTAAACGGAAACATATCTCAGTGTGGAAAATAGTGGCCTATTCCTTCAAGTCAGTCATGTTTCTGTACCTGGATAGGTTAAAAATGTGCTCAGTGAGTGAATACATTTAAAGTGACATCCCAAAGTTAAATGGACTCAACGGAGGTTGTCCATTTTCATACTCGTGACTGCCACCTCTGGCCATCCGCGTAACTGCAGTCTCCATGTTAAGCTGGTGAATGACTGCTGCCTCGCCCGAACACGCAACTTTAGAGTGACGGTGCAGGCTTATAGCGGCAATTGAGTGGGATAGGTTTGGGCTCACAGTACAGCGCGGGACATTGCTGGAGCATGTAGGGGGTGGAAAATATATATTTTTTTTTATTTTAACTTCCGTAGAGTACCTTTAATCATAAAACCTGTACAATAAAAACTGCACTTAGAGTTTTCCCAAATGCAGCCCTATAAGTGACATTTCCAGAAGGCTCATTACAGCAGCATTTAGTGTAACAAGTGATGAAGGCTTTGACAGTGCAGTAGGATCGTGCAGAGCTCACACACCGTGGATGTCAGACACCACCAGCATCTGAGGCTGGGACAGTCCGTCCTGCAGGTTGTAGAAGTGAATGGTGCTGTCGAAGGTGAGGAAGCCCACTCTGGTGCGACCGTCTCCGGGCAGCCTGGGACAGAGGAGAGCTTTAACAACAGTCACACACAACAACAACAACAACGACGGGAGCCTTGGACTATCGACCTATCGACTTTCCTACAGCTGTATTCTAGAGACTTACTTGTCCAGGTTCTCCAGCAGAGAGTCACAGAAGTACTTGAGGTATCCAGACTCCATGGCGTTGTGGGACACGTCCAGCACAAACAGGTAGGCGGCGGGCTGAGGGGGGCGCAACTGCAGAGGCATCAGCACAGTTTGTTACACTCACAATCCACTGTCTGTAAACGTTTTATTAAGGTGAAATTATCAACCCTTTTTATGCACTGAAATTTGTGCATTTGAATTGTGTGGAAATAAATGATTTTTCTTAGGATTCTTTTATTGGTTTCAGTTCACACAATTCAAATGCAAAAATTTCAGGTGTACGTGTATTGAGCGTCTAAAAATATATATAAAATGATCATAACACAAATGAACCTTCACAGCGTTTTGCATTGCTTGCCATTGATCATTTGTAGTGTAGGAGTGCAGCTTCCTTTTTTATTTAAATTTATTTGCCAATGGGGAAAGAAAATTGGTCTTGTCCTGACAGTTTTATTCAAGAGAGATTACCTTAGAATCAGTACAAATTGTCAGGAAATAAGCCAAATAATGTAGATGACAGTAGTAAATATGTCTAGTCTAGTCAGAACTGCTCTAAAGACTAATATTCTCAAATCAAATATGCTTAATTTTTAGTTCAACAATAATGGTTAGTGATGGGACTTATGGCCCTTTGAAGGGGCCGTTCATTCAGGAGCCGTTCACCTAAAAGAGCCGTTCAAAACACTGGGTCTTTTACGTCTTTTTGCATTTTGAAAGATCAATGTTTTAATCATAAAATAAATACATTCAGATGTTTAATTGGTGGGACTTTAAACATTGTCTTATATGGTAAAACATTTTTTATAAAATCCATCTTTTTTTTCAGGAAAATGCATCCAAATCATCCTTAGTTTTCTTTGACTCTCTCTTGCCGCTGGCCGCCTGGCTTGTGGCCACTCATTCTTCTCCGGCAGCGATGCCTCCAGCTCCTCCTCTACCTGCGGCTGATTCTCATCGCTGTCCCGTCCTCCTACACTCCTCTACCGCTCCGTCTTCTCTCTGTGGCTTGTTTGGTATCGCTAATGATGCCACGAACACAACCATGCGTATTCTGTAACATGTGTAAAATTGCATCAATCCTATCTTTTGGAGTGTGCGTAACGCGCTGCGTCATTCAAATACACATCAGTGAAAACGCAGCTGGCGCGATGCACGCCACGCAGGATGTGTGGAGCAGGATGTGTGGAACAGGGGTCGAACTACAGAGCAGGCACATGCAGTGCGCACAGCTCGAACACCTGCCTCTTCCTCCATGCCTCCTCAGAGACGCTAAAATGACACTCCTCTGCAGAATTTTATTTTTAAATGAACGGCTCCCTACAAGGACTCGGCGCTCATCGTTCAGTGAAGAGCATTCGTTTAGTTTCTTTTAGTGTTTTTATCATTTATTAGAGCTGAAACACCTAAGTCACTTTCTTTAGTACAGTCTCAAGACCCACCAGGCAGAGAAATATGCTTTCTATAGAAAAATATTTTTTTCACCGGTAAAATTTGATAGCGGTAGTACCTTAATTATTTTTGGTACCCAGCCCTAATTAGCGTCCGTCATTGTGCTGCTATGGATCGTGATAAAACAATCTCACAAAAATGACAGATGGTCAGCCCTAGAGTTCGTGAGACGGTCTAATATGGAGAACCGCTGATGTAGCGTCCACATATGAAAGAGCGTGATGTTTACCATGTAGTCTGAGGATGCGATGAACTCTACGGTGGCGTTTTGGACCTCAGGCCTCCTGTGGGGCTCTCCGTACGAGCGCGTCACCGGGTTATACATGAACTCATCTGGAACTGACATCAACACAGACACGTCAATACAGAGGCACACACCAGCTCATCAGTTCTTAAACATTCCTTCATCAAAAAGTTGAAGTTTGAAAAGGTTTCCCAATCTGTTCTTACTTATACTTCAACTACATTTTCAAAGTGGATCCTTTTGTACTCTATTATTATCCGATGCTTCTTTGCTTTGCTTCTGTGTCTGTACTTTTACTTAAAGGCCCTACACCAGATTTTTTGATTTCAAACCATGAAAGAGGGAGCAAATAAATGTAATTATTAAGTTTCTTCACATTTCTTACATCTCAATTCTTCACAGATGAGTTTATGAGAATATTTCACATCTTGCAGGGACACTATTCAGGGTCACAGTCACAGAAATGCTAAACTAAATTAAGCTGGACACACACTACAGGATTTTTTGCCAGATTTAAGATTAAAATATTTCTCCACTACTAGAAAAAAAAATCAGGTATAGAGCCTTCTCCGGACTACAAGTCAAACTTTTTCCACATAGATTGGCTGGTCCTGCGATTTAAACTCAGGTGCGACTTATATATTAAAATATACAGTATAAGTCACATGTTTGTTATTTTCACTGATTCTGCTCTTTATGTTATAGTTATCTGAGTAACTGTTAATATGTTACGTTAACGTAAAGCTGAAGCGCAAATTCAACCTGGAAGACTAATTACAGCATCACCTACATCAAGCCAATGAGAGTGTCCACGGGGCCGCTCCTCTTCCTCAGCGCAGAGCTCACCTTCATCGCGGCCAATCATCTCCCTCGGTCTGGCTTTTAAACCTCCAGCAATCACGGCTCGTCCGCTTTCCAGCTGTGCTGCAACCCACCTCCACCCCGTCACCGCCTCTTTCACCAGGGCTCTACTCCAGTACTTCCTCACAGGCCTCCTATAACACCACCAGTGTCCAGGCTCCGGGGGAAGTCATCCCTACTCAAATCTACCTATCATGCTCACACCAATTCATACATCAACGACTTCTGCCGGGGTCTGATCGCCAAAAGAAATCATGTCAATAAATCTTCCTAATCACTGCTTTGTCTCTGTCTGAGTCTATCCAGGTTGAAATACCAGACACCTATTGAGCCTGTTGTTTATGCTCCGTGTAGCTGAATAATTTTTGCCTTGCGTAAGACCCCAGGGCCTTTCATTTATTCTTCCTGGAGTACCCTCTGCCTCTGTGTTTTTGTGTTAGAAAGTGAATGACAACTAAATACACTGACACTCTCACTCTTTACAGTTACAGGGTTTATACAGACAGCAGCAAGTCAAATTTAGTGCTTTTTAATGCCATTTTAATGCCCCAATACTATATTTTTAATGCCACAAATCGGTGCGTATTCAATATTAATATCCATATTCAATGGAAGATTAGATAGAACAGAGAACTTTTCAACAGAAATAGTGTATAATTTCTGTCAAAACCCCAGTCTAGACCCTCATTTTTGCAAACTAGATCTGAACTTGGCTTAAATCAGGTCTAAATCAGGACTAAACTAGATCTAAATCAGGACTAAACCAGGACTAAACCAGGTCTAAATCAGAACTAAACTGGTCTAAATCAGGTCTAAACCAGGACTAAATTAGAACTAAACCAGGTCTAAACCAGGTCTAAACCAGGACTAGACCATGTTAAACCAGGACTAAACCAGGTCTAAACCAGGACTAAACCAGGTCTACTACTAAAAGTAGTTGAATAATGTCCTTATTTCCCCAGAACTTTTGATTTAATGCCAGTTTGAATTCTATTGAATGATTTATAATGACATTTAAGGCCTTATT